>JAANDH010001133.1:0-82220 GCA_011799765.1 Nymphaea thermarum
ACATACTTGCATTGTAAACGAGCATATCAAAACAACATATATAGTATATTACATATAGTAATTTAAGTATATAACATACTAAAAGTCTAACAAGGAGGGGGAAAATGATAGAATCGTAGAAGCAGAAATTAATTGAAAATTTGAAATCAAAACTTCAAAAGAAGAACACTGAGCACGGCTGGTCGGCTGCAGAATGCATATATACAAAAGCTTATATTATACATTATAAGTTTACAACTTGACAAATGACAATATACCACTATATCAGTTGCAAAATATATATACACGGCTGACAAAATATATTTTTTAGTTGAACTTTGAAACTTTTACAGTAGATTCAAGAACGAGCATCTAAAATAAAATATAAAAGCTAATAAGCCAAATGTATACAGCAGTAATAGCAATTGCAGTCAGTGCTCAGCAGTGTATACCACGGTCCACAGAACTACAGAAGCACAGAACATGAGAACCCTATACTGTATAGGCATATAGGCTGTGTACCACGATGGAACGATACGAAGGGGCAGACACGAAAGCATAAAATAGCAGTAAAACCAACTTAACAGAGATGCAATGCAAGATGAACACAATGCAAGATGAACACAAAAGAGGCAGCAAGAAAACAAACAGATGGAGCGATTCCTCACGCTGGAATGAGTTTGGGTGCAAATACAGCGCCTCTCGTCACTGTAGAAGATAGCGATGGTGGACTAGAGTCTCAGCGCAGCGAGCCAGCAACGCCTCTCGTCGTTGGATGGTTGTTGCTGAAGATGACCCAACGCCTCTCGTCGCCGGAAAAGGCTTGAAGACTGCCGCCGTTTGTGGAAGATAGCCCGCCGTTCGCCGGAAAACAGTGCAAATCGCCGGAAGGGGGAGCACGGCAGGGGCACGGGCGAACGACTGTCACAGGTCATTAGTCGGCCTGAGCTCACGGGCCCGCCCCCCTCTTTCTTCGTCTTAATAAAAACAATGAAAACAATGAAGAAAACAATCAAAAGCCCTAACCCCCTTTTCGTTCACATTTTAACAAATTTTAAAACCATACAAAACCCAAACAAACCAAAGCATTTGGACCCTACGTGAGCTGACCGCACCCGACGCGAATCAGGTGCGAGTCCAAATTGGACGAACACAGTTGACTGCGGTTAAGACGCTTCGTTTCAACTGACCGCTCCTGACTCGTGTCAATTGAACCGCACCTGAATAGTGTTGACTGTACGTGTCTCTGGACGTGTGTTTAGAGGCAAGATTCATGAACGCTCTTATGCATGTTTGTTTGGATGAACAACCCATCCTTTCCAAATGCAATGCACCTCGATTTATCGAAGGAATCAATATCATGGGTAGAGACGAACGTAAATTATCTTTCTTCGAACTAATCATGATATTGGTTGGCTTCATTTCTCATGGCTGTCGTGTGCCTTAATTTTTATGAATTCGATTGAGCTTAGCAGCTCAAATATTTCTCTCACTATTCTTAAAACGGTACGCAAAATTGTGTTCACAGAATAAAAAAGTGTTTCTTTTTCTTAGTCTTAATTTTACTTTTCGTCTTTTAATTTAAATAAAAAGTTCAAAAATCACCAATGTAAGGTCATCTTTTGTCGATTATTGAGTTTTCATTTTCCAAGACTTTTGTTCTTTAACATATAGGTGTCCATTTAAGTATGGCCAATAGCTTAGGTGCATCTTTGACTATTTATATCTTAAATATATAAGATGACATTTGGCATTAGTAACAATTTGTTGTTGTCTAGTGAAACTACTCCAAAACTTGGGTAAATTTACTAAACACTATAACACTACAGCATAGTGTTTCATGAATCTACCCCAAATTTTGGAGCAGGATCGATGAGAAAGCATGACAGAGCTGGTTTGGCTAGTGATCTTTATGATTCTATAAAAGAGAAACCCATAAGATCAGACCTGCATCAGTCCATATTTGTACTTCATGAGCTTTTTTGTTTCTTATTCATCTGTAGTTACTCATGGATTTCCCCTCCACAAGTTCTTTCCTTTGAGTATCATTTAAAATTGATTTTCTCACCAGTTTTAGTTTTGAAAATTTAAGGGCATACCAATTGTTTTATAGAGCAAGTAGAGAGTATGTACGGAGAAATTCAGTGTGGGTGGTCATATAATCCTTTAAATTGACTAATGAAAACACGAGGAAGGTTTTTGGTGACAACACCTGGAAATATCAGAAGTGAGAATACTGACATGAGTAGTGGAAAATCATGTGACACGATGAGAGATGAGAGATAAGCTTTATTGTCGAGAGGGAAACAACATGGATCACTAGCTAAGGACCCTGAATGACCATTCAGTGATAAAGGAGGCAGTGGTGCAGAGACAGTCAGAAGGTTTGCCTAGATCCTTTGAAAGAGTGCAAAATAGTTCACTGGTTGAGCGCTCTTGGACCTCTCTGGCTTGGAATATTTACAAGGTAACATTTGTGACCACTCTTTGGTAAATTTTTTTGCTTTCGATTGCCAGTCGTTATTTTTGTATGGTAGTGCTTTTGGAGACCTTTATATGTGCAATGGTTTTCTTTCCTTTATCTGTTACAGCATGCTTTAAGTTAATGAGTTTATCACCTCACCTTTAAATTGCTCTAGTCTCATTTTCCTTAAAAAAACAAAAATTGGCATTGTATCATTATGTCTAGCTTAATTGTCCCTGGTCAACTTGAGTTCCTAGCATACTCATAGTTTCCTAGTACTAGATTTTAGATTCATGGATATTGAGTACCATAACATTTATACACACATTTAGCTTCAAATTCGGATTGGACTGGGATATGGATGCAAGACCACATGCCACATTCAAAGTTAATTAACAATAAGAAAGTCAAAACCCAAAGAAGAAGCTTTCAGATTCATTGAACAGTTTGATCCAATGTTGTAAATGGCATGTCGTAACGCCATACATAACAAAATTCATGATTCATCATTCATAAGCCATGATATGTCAATGACACGTTAAGAAAATAAATTGAGGTCTTTATATCACACCAAAACATACAGATATAATTCATAGTTTGTTCATTGCTAAATGAGGATATATTGAAAATATGCTTTTGATTAATACCATGATTGTCATCAATCAATATGAAGAAACACAATATCTCTTTTTGCCAAACGCTAATGAGCTTCCCACAAGCAGATCTCCCTTCAAACTGGCGATTTCTCCCTCAAGTTGACGATTTTTTTGGCAATTTCTCTCTAAAATCAGCAAAAATTCCCCCTCCCAAAGCTCTTAAAAATATTGAAAATGAAGGGAGGAGAGGCGGTTCTAAAAAAAAAAGGTCGACCAAACCGGGCCTTGGACCCCTTTTCTGAAACTGCACGTTATTGTACAATACGGGCAC
This sequence comes from Nymphaea thermarum, assembly GCA_011799765.1. Lineage (NCBI taxonomy): Eukaryota > Viridiplantae > Streptophyta > Magnoliopsida > Nymphaeales > Nymphaeaceae > Nymphaea > Nymphaea thermarum. The sequence continues at coordinate 3,371 of JAANDH010001133.1, forward strand.
TGCAGTATTGGCCGTATCATATGATACAACTGATGCACCTACAATAAAATGTGTATCGAAAGTGAAGCGAATAGGTTTCCCTACTTATATGAAATATATCATATTATACACCTAGGTATCCTATTGTACAAATAACATTGGCTTGATCCATTGATATTCCTACTAGTTTAAGGTCCATCAAATATATCATTGGGAAATGTACCATATAAGTTATGGTTGCTTCTAGTTTAAGTCTTGGACTTGCTAGTTGCTATACAGATGATCTTACATTGTTTCAGATTTTTGGCCTATAGCTTTATCTTTTTCATATGTGGAGACGCTGTCTAAGAGATATATATGGCTGTCCACGTAGAGTCCTATTTGGTCTTCTTTATTGTAGACAATCAGCTGAAGTAGTTTGATTAGATTATAGTGTCAATTATCAATGTAAATACTAACTTGCAATGTGTTTTCTGGGGTGGTTTTATTTCCTATTGAATCCTAAAAGCATTATCCTATTAGAAGAAAATGACTTGACTTTTAAGCATACCCACAAATATCATGTTATTTTTTAAAATATCATGTTATTAACGAAAAAAATGATGAGTATGCTTTTTTTAACATGTTTCCCTGTGCTGATTGAAGTGACTAGTCCTAGAATTGTTTTCTCCATATTTAGCTCTTATTCTTAATTTAACCAACTTAAAAATCTGCCCACACATCTGAAGTCCTTTTCAGGAGGAGGGCGAGGGGAACTTCAATTTCAGGAGAATCATTTTCACTACTTTCATCTGGATGCACACTGGATCATATATCAATAGAAAACAAAAAATCATTGATATTAAATAAATTAATATAAATAGATGAAGAGAGAGAGAGAGAAATGAACAAAAACGTGCATATTCATATTTATGTACCAACTAACACCTATGGACTTACTAATGACTAATAAAAAAGGCATGAATCACACACTTAAATGCCAAAAGAAAAGCTTCAAAATCAACACTCCAACCTGCATGAAAATTTAAGTAAAAAAAATGAATACACACTTATTATCACAACAGAGTTTTATAGTATCTTGAAGGAAATACCTATGCCTTTTAGAAGTCTCTTCAATCGTACAATCTCCAAGAAACTCAAGTGGTGACGTATGCTTCAAAGTCAGCTATTGTGATACACACTTGGGATGATGTACTCACCCAATAACATGGCCAGTCTCTCTTGTTTTGGAACATTATGCTTGATCATATTTTCTAACTTGCCTTGATGAATTTATCTCCATAGAAGTTGCCTTGGATCTAGATCAAAGGGGTGAAGGGGTTTTCCCAATGCATGCCACCTATACATACACTTGGTAAAAGGAAGTGTATGATTCAAATAAAATGTAAATTTTTTAAAGAAAAATTAGAAAAAGAAGATTCCCAATAATTTACAGAAATCGTCTACAGAGAAATAAAAAAAAAGTGAGAATAGGGTTAAAAAGACAAAGCTTCATAATTCTGTTTTCTATAGAACAGAAATGGAAACCCCTAAAATATGTCAAAATTCAATAAGGATTTCAAAAATTGTAAAACATATGAACTAATTATATGCAAATCAGTGAAATTATGTACCAAAAATCAAATCCAAATTTTGATCTTTTATCCACGAACAAAGGAAAAGTGAAACAAAGACATTTTTTTTGTTTTGAATGTCTTAAATCTTGGGTAAAAAACAATCCATTTTCAAAAATCCCTAATCAAGATTTGGTATTTTCTAATTCTATAGAAATCAACGATTCCAAAGAATAAAAAATCAAAGTTTTCAAGCTTATTTCTTATTTAAGTTGGACTTTTGAAATAAAGCAAAATTTAATCCAAATATGCTTGCAAGCAATTTTAAACAGGAAGCACACAAGCATATGTCACATAAATTGAATAGATCAGCTAAACTATTAAGCATTCATTTAGATCAAAATCACTAACGAAGGATGATGTGGTCTTCTCCGTTTGCTTCAGATCAATAAAAGTCAATTTTCTACGGGTTCAAAATGGATCTTCCCCTTACACAATGATATCTTTGATAACCCTTGTGCTTATGGTTTCTTGAGTAAAGCATTTCATCATGATCTAGGAGTTCAAGAAGCGCACCACAGAAGACACTCGGGTAGCTTGTGGCCAATCCCAAAAATGTAAGGTTACTCCTTCAGCCAATCAAAGAATCCAGAGGTCAGAATAGTTGGCAGTGATGAAGAGCAATCCAAGACAGAATTAGCTGCATCATAGTAGGAAGCAATATCAGAAAAACCTGATCTTTCATTGCCAGAGCTGTTTGAATTTGCCTAGGTTAAGAAGGAAAATCAACCATTTGCATTAGTTAACAATCCCACCAAAGAGGTTACAATTTGTACAGAAGACAATCCCAAGGTTTTATAGGTTGGTATCAGCCTTCATCCTCTAGAAAGAATAACTTGCTAAATTCATGAAGGAAGACTAGGGAATATTTGTTTGTATCTATGAAGGTATGGCCAAACTTGATCTTAAACTAGTGAAGCAAATGGTCATTCTTAAGTCATCATTACTAGCCTGTTAAATATAAATTTAGAAAAATGGATCCTAGATAGAATGCAAAGTCAATGAAGACATTGAATATCTATTAAAGAGTTGGATTTATCCCTACTATCAACCACGTTGAGTGGCTCGCCAACCTAGTGGTCATGCTGAAGAAAAATGGCAAGGTACATGATTCCATAGGTCTCAATAATGCAATTCCCAACGAAGATTAACCCTTTCTAAATATTGATCACCTAGTGGGCGATACAATGGGTCATGTCATGTTTTCCTTTATAGACGGATACTTAGGTTGACCTCATTCACAATTCCCTAGCGAACATTCTACCATACTGTTATGCTTAAAAAATATCAGTATAATTTACCAAAAGGCTATGGCAACCCTATTTCATGATCAAATGCATAAATTTATGAATCCATATGTTGACAATATTCTGGTCAAATCAAAGATAAAAGAGTATTACATTGATCTCCTTTCTAAGGTGTTCAAACATTTTTTGCTCTATAAGCTTCATCTCAACCAGCAAAAAGGCATCTTTGGCTTAGAATTTCGATAAATTACTGCTTCATTTCAAATCTATCGATGCACAATGAGCCTTTTAACCATCTACTCCAGGAAGGTGTCCAGTTTAAATGAGGTTTTCATAATACCAACAATCACTTGAGAGGATCAAGAAATATTTTTTGAACCCTTCAATTTTAGAACTACCAGTTTTGGGCAAACCACTACTTCTATACATTTATATCAATGAATCAGTTTTTAGAGGTTTTCTCACTCAATATGGGGAGATTTGAAAAAATGAAACATATCATTTATTATGTTAGTAAAACCTTTATCTAGTTTGAGAGAAAGTGTTGATTTTAGGACAGAGAAGATTTCTTAGCCTTGATACGAATGTATCAAAAACTTGGGCGCCATCTTTTGTTTTGTGAAGGCAGAGTTGTTTTTAAACTTAATCCCCTCATATACATTTTGGAGCAATCTTTTTTATCAACAGTCGCATTGCCAAATAGTGGGCACTTTTGATACAATATAATTCATAATATGTTTTAAAAAAGTCTATCAAAGGACAAGCAATGGCCAATGAACTGATAGATTTTTCATTAATAAAAGAAATCAAAGTGGATGATGACTTTCAAAATAAGCATGTTATGTGAGTCAAACCAAAATCTATATGGAATCTCTTTTTAGACAGATCAAGAATATGATAGGTACTGATATTGGAATCCTCTTGACCTCTCCAGAAAAGAGACGATTCCTTATTCCCTTCAGTGGAGTTGTTTTTGTACCCATATTATGGTAGAATATAAGGGTTCAATAGAAGAACTTTGGACATTGAAAAATCTTTAGGTCAAAAGAGTCCATGTCTTTGGAGATTCTCTTCTAGTAATAAACCAAGCTCGCCCAAATTGGTAGATGAAAGATCAAAACTCATCGTTGACCTAATCTTGTCAAAAGCTTCAAGGAGTTCACAATCTTCCATGTAAGTAGGGCATACATTGGGTGAGAGAACTGGTGAGAGAAAGACTGCTAGGGTTTGTTGCGTTTCGATAGGATTGTCAAAAAAGATGGAGACACTGACCACTGGACTATTGGATAATGGCCATGAGCCCTATCCCTTCATCTCGTAATGGTGTGGATGCTCACTTGCAGTTATGAGATAAAACTTGTTAAATATCTCTCAAACTGAATATTTTCACAAAAACAAAAAAGAAAATGATTTTACCTTATCTTCTTTGTAAATCTCTCACTGGCCCTAACCGCGTGCTGGGCTTTGGGAGAACCTATGAGGCAGCTTATATATGCCAAACATTTCATGATTTACAGTTGATCATTGGATTGCCCTAGTTGGAGCCTCATAGAAGCAAACCCGACTAACTCTCTAGCTTCGGTCTTTGTTTCTCTATTCTTCTTCTTTCATCTTTTCCAGTTGGTGCTGCTGCTGTTTTCTGCCATTCATGCGTAGACTTGAATCCTTCACTGGTGACTTGCTGAGACAAATACAAAGGCTGCAAGAGACTTTTGTTGCTTCAACTCCAGCAGTGGTATCAGAGAGGGTTGATTAATATTTCCTGAAACAACAGATTATGTTTCAGAAGATGAAACTTACTGGCATGCTAGAATGATATAAATCGATACATCAATAGAAAGCTATCATGAATGCGTGAAGCATGTTAGATGATATAACTTGCAGTATGCTACAAAATATTACATGCTCAAGTAGTTCTAGTTAAAACAGAAGGAGTCAGTGTTGAAGAGAGAATTTCCGATCAAAAGAATGCCATTTTTTTTGTGGTCTACAAACATTAATTAAAAACAAAGAAGAAGGAAGGAGTCTGGCACTTCTGTAGACAGAAGCAGAGTTCACATTGAAGAGATAGACATAAAAAAAAAGGTTAGGTGTTCGACAGACCTGAGTGGTCGCCGTTGCCTATTTTCCGGCAACTCGTATAGAAGTTGTTGTTCCTTTTTTCACCAGACATGCAGGTAGGTGACTGGACTCTAGTTCTATCTCTAGGGAGAAGGGGATTTCTACTCATCTCGAGGGTTTCTCGTCTAAGGCACCATAGACTAAAAACCCTCTTCTCTCCAGTAATAGCCAACACTTCCAATGACAGACAAATTCTTCCAACGACAGAAAGCAAAGCTTACTTTGCCTAACAACAATAAAACAATATAACAAAATAAAAATCAAAACCCACAATGAGGGCCTCACGGTGGTAGCAGAGAGGTGCTCGCCAACCATAGTTTCGGTAATCTTCCTCGCTGGTAGCAGAGGCGGTTCAAGTGAAGAAAGTGATGGTAGATGAAACCCTAGCAGAGAGGGTTTGCAATAAGAGAGAGAAGGTCAATGAAAAAATGAGAAAAAACTTTTTCAAAAAGAGCCTTGTTAAAGTTAATTTATCTTCAAACTAGAATTTTATTCAAAATTACATACAAATACCCTCAGAGTTGTTAAAATGGTAAGAGAGGGTTTCAAAAATTTCTTTTGAAATAAAAGAAGAAAATCTCCTTATAAAATTTTGATTTGAGGACTCTTTGCTTCTATGTTATTTTAGAATATTGTTAGAGTGTGACTTGATATGCATTTTTTTCATGTTGCATGTACTCTAACAGTGGATTGATTTCTTCTTTGATTACTTTTTATTTGCCATTAAAAATTCAAAATTTAGAAATAACTTCTAGAGTGGGAGCCTCAGAACTGGCCAAGGCTAAAAAATTCAATGGAACCAACTTTCATGCACGGATGCATAAGGATCACATTGACCTTGACTCTTGAGAGGTTAATTCATGTCATTAACAAACCTTTTTCCACCTTAAGTGATGAGCCTACAAATGAGGAAAAGAAGACTTATGATGCATTTGAGACATATGACCTGATGGCTAAAACTATTATGTTAGTCTTCATGGAAGGTTTCTTGATTAGGGTATTTGAGGACTATCCAACAGCTAAGAAGATGTTTGATGCTATCTCCTCAAAGTATAACACCACTATGATGATGCATATTTAGTTACTTCAATCGCAGTATAATTCATATAAAATGAATGAGTTAAACAGAGTGGTTGATCATATTAATAAGATGTTGGTCATGGCTAAAGACCTAGCTGTAGTAGGAAATGTAATGTCAGATGGCATGCAGATGTGTACGATCATGAATAGTCTACCTCCTTCTTAGACATGACAATCACTGCTCCGAGCCTTCAATTTGATACTTTGATTCTAGGAAAGTTCCTTACCTAGTTAGCTATTCAGCAAGAACACCTGATAAAAAAAAACAATGCAAAACTTATGATAGTTCAAGATATATCTGCTAGTAGTAATGTGACAATAAGACTCAAATAATTCAAAACGAAAAACAATGGAAAATTTATGGGCATTTTTGCAAGTTCTCAGAGACCTCAATGAGCTGTAGTGAAATGTTGTAGGTGTGGGAAGCTTGAACATATTAAGAAGAACTGTAGGACAAAGTTCTCAAACAAGAAGAACAATAGTGGTTATGACAACAACAATAGGAGAAAAAAAAATCAAGGGGATTACAATAAAGAAGTAATATATGTTGTGTCAGAGTGCCTATTCGTAGATGGAGAATTGACTAGTTGGTGGGTAGATTCAAGAGCTACCTGTCACATAGCTAAAACAAAGGAATGTGTGGTTCGCATGAAAGACCTGGGTCTAGGAGTACAAAAGGTCTATATGAAAAATAAATTCATATTGTAATATCATAAAAGTCGGGTCATATTGACTCAATGTTGGGGGCGCTAGTGTCATTCTAAATGAGGTTCTGCATATTCCTTCTATAAGGAGGAACCTAGTGCCCTTGCTTTGACTGGAAAAAGTTTTGAAGTTTGTTTTGTTCTAGGAAAAGTCATAGAGAAAAAACATGGGAGGACCATGTTTGAAGGGAAATATGTAAAAGAACATAACATATTTAAGTTTAAATGAATAAGGCTTTAGGTTCTACGTATATTGACTATGCATTGAGTGTGACTATGAACTTAGGGCATGAAATATTAAGTCATGTAAGTATCAACAAGATGAAGACTCTGGCACAACAATGTATAAAATTCAATATTAATATAGATGATTTTGTGAAGTGCAAGACTTGTTTATATGGAAAGATGGTAAGGAAATCTTTTTTTTTTTCTTAACTAATCTGGGCCACTAATCTATTGGACATTATCCATACAGATAGTTGTGGATCTTTTAGGGTCCAAATACATAGTGGCATGTTTCGTAACATTCATTAACGACTTCTCAATATTTGGTTATCTTTACCTGATCACACATAAATATGAAGCACTAAAATTCAAGGAATATAAAAAATGAAGTTGAGAGATATCTTGACAAAAACATCAAGATTGTAAAGTCTAATCAAGGTGGTGATTATACATCAAATGAACTCCTCAAATACTATAAAGACATTAGAATTAATAGGCAAAGAACAACGCCTAGAATACCACAACAAAATAGTGTCGCTGAGAGGTGTAACAGAACCCTCTTAAACATGGTAAGATTCATGTTGGTATATGCACAATTACCCAAAGTATTCTAGAGTAAAGCTGCATTAACAACTATGTATATTATAAATCGAGTTTCTTGTAAAGCAGTCCCAACCACTTCTTCTGAAATAGACTGATGTGAAACCAGATCTGAGAATCTCAGGAGATGGAGATCTATAGCCTATGTAAAAATTCTAGATAAAAAAAATGATAAACTAGATAATAGATCTATAAGACATTGGTTTATTGGATCTCCGAAATGATTCAAAAAGGCTACCAATTATATCATTCGAAAATGAGATTTAAAGTAGGGATGTAGAGTTCCTAAAAGAACTCAATAATGAAGACATGATCTAGTGGAAGATCAAATCGATCTATTGGGTGTTCTGATTTATTTAGATGAACGGTCTGACAATGAACCGATTGAGAAACAACCTGGCAATGATATTACTGAAGATCAATTTGGTAATGAACCAACTAATCGAGTACCTCATCTTCTCAAACCTTGTTAGGTCATAAAAGAACTAGAGCTCCTCCTTCACATTTGAAAGATTATTACATACATTTGGTAGAAGAGCTATGTTATTTAACAGATATTGATGGAATGTCAGATAATCTGACATTTGGTGAATCAATAAATTCACATGAATAGTCAGATTGGGTAAATGTTATAGATGAAAAAAATCAAATCCATAGAAAAGAATAAAGTCTAGGAATTATTTGATCTTCGTAAAGATAGAAAACTTATTGGGTGTAAATGGGTGTTAGATAAAAGGAATAAAACTGATGAATCAGTTGAGAAATTTAAAGCAAGACTGGTGGCGAAAGACTTTTCTCAAAAGGAAGGAATTGGTTATTTAGAAACCTATTCATTAGTTGTAAAATTTGCATCAACCATAATAATTTTGGCTATCGCAACCTTTTATGACTCAGATATTTGTCAGTTCGATGTACAAATTGCTTTTCTAAATGGTGAGTTAAAAGAAACTATATATATGACACAACCACCAGGATATGTCATCGAAGAGAATAAAAATAAAGTGTACAAGTTGAAAAAATCCATGTACGGTGAAAAACCTAGTAACTGAGAGAGAACGAGAGAAACAACTATGAACTCTTTTTTTTTTATATTGTTGATGATGAGTATTACATGGTACATATAGGTTCATTACAATGGGAGTTACAAAGAAGAAAAGGAAGGAAACATGTCATAAGGAAGGCGTGTGATTTACAACAATATATGGCAAGAGATAAAATGTTTCACCAAGATTTTAGAATCTACATGATTTTATCGCTTGCCAGAATTAACACAACAAGATTTGTTTCTCTCCTTATCACTTTCATTAACATCCTCCCGCAAGCTGAACGGAGATTCGACGATGTTTATATTGAATCGAAATCTATTGAACGCAGCTCCTCCAAGGGCCTTTGTCATTCCATCTGCGAATTGGTCTCTTGTTCTGATGAAGCTTACTTGGAGCTCTCCTTTGTTAACATTATCTCTGACAAAGTAAAAATCAACCTCAACATGCTTTGTTCGAGCATGGAAAACAAGGTTTGACGCCAAATATAAAGCCCCTATATTGTCACACCACAAGATCGGTGCTTTAGATGTTGGAATGTTTAACTCTTTCAAGAGAGCTTTAAGCCATAGAATTTTTGTAGTAGCACACGCCAAAGATTTATACTCATTTTCAATACTCGACTGAGCAAATGTCTGTTTTTTTCTAGACGCCCATGATACTATGTTGTTGCCTAGGAGAGCCACAAAACTGCCTGTTGATTTTTTATCTTGTGGGCTTCCAGCCCAATGTGCATCAGCAAAGATGCTTAACTGTAATGACGGTGATTGAGTCGAGCGAAGAGCATAATAACTTGTGCCCTTCAAATACCGGAGAATTCTTTTAACCATCGATCAGTGAATGGACTTCGGAGAGTGCATGAATTGGCAAGCACGATTCACAGCAAATGTGTTAGGACGGGTTAGAGTAGCATATTGTAATGCTCCGACTATACTGCGATATAGTGTAGGATCCCCAAAGAGAGAGTCATCGTCAGGTTTAGGCGTTCAAGAGCTGCCATGGGAGAGACCATAGATTTACCATTATCTATTTGAGATTTGTAAATAATGCTATGAATGTAGTTGTGTTGGCATAGATAGAGTTCGACCGTCTTCACTTGACTCCAATGCTGAGAAAATATGTCAAGGGACCAAGATCCTTGACAGAAAAGACTGAACCAAGCCGCCGTATCACGTGAGAAATAAGAGACAGTGAAGTACCAGTAATGATCAAATCGTCAACATAGACAAGAAGATATAGTTGATGGGAACTACAATTATAAATGAATAAAGATGCATCCGATTGAGAAACAATAAAACCAATGTCTCAAAGAAAGCAACTGGAACGATGATATCATGCACACAGGGCTTGTTTGAGCCCATACAGAGCTTTGTTTAATTTGCTTACATGATGAGGAAATTCTGGATCTTCAAATCCCTCTAGTTGAGCCATGTAAACATCTTTCAAAAGATACCCATTAAGGAAGACATTATCAAAATCAAGTTAACGCAATGACCAGCCAAACTGAACGATGAGAGAGAGTAGTACCCAGATAGTAGTTGGTTTGACAATGGGACTGAATGTCTCTTGGTAGTCAATTCCAGTAGTTTGAAGAAAACCAACGAGCCACAAGCCAAGCTTTATGCCGCACAATAGAGCCATCAGGATGACATTTAAGTTTGTACACCCATTTAAAGCTTATGATATTGAGATCCGGTTGGGAGGATACAAGCTACCATGTTTGACTTTTCTGTAATGCCGAAAATTCCAGTTGCATAGCTTGACGCCAACATAGGGACCGAACAACTTCTTTGATTGAGCCAGGTTCCTTGGTGCAGTGAGAGCAGTGAAAGCCTTGGGTGTTAAGGAGCCAGTCATGGAACGAGTGACCATCGGATGAGATGAGTAACCATGGGAGGTAGAAGATTGATGGGAGAGACCGCAGGAGCGAAAGGCAGGTCGGATTGAGACGACACAAATGTTGATGGTTGCTGATCATGAGGCGACGGATCCACAAGTGGTGGTAGGGTAATTGCCGCATGAGTCAATGAAGTAGAAGTGGGCATAGAGAACCAGCGATAGGAACTAGGGAAATAACATGTAATACTGTGTAGGGCTATCAGTGAAGAATGAGCATTATTAGCTGGACTGTATGAGGTATTTGCAGTCAAATTGGGCAGCCAAGCAGCAATAACGTTATTAGAATTTAGAAACGATTGGATCTTTGGTTCACTTTTTGATGCATGGTCCATGAAGTTCATCAAAAAGGACATGCCAGGAGATGATGACTCATGTGCGTGAGGTGTCATAACATAAGTATCCCTTGTGATGAGTTGCATAGCCCACGAAAGTGTAGGGAGTTGTTTTTGGATGAAACTTGGAGTCATTTGTTGGCTTCAACAAGGGGTAGCACGTGGTCCCAAACACTCGAAGATGATCATAGGTGGACTTGTTTTGAAAAGCATTGAGAATGGTGATTTGTGCTGCAATTTTATAGTTGGGAGACTATTGATGATATAAACAGTAGTACAAAATGAATCAACCCAGAAATCATAAGCCAAACCAGCATCATAAAGCATAGTCAATCCTATTTCAACGACATGACTATTTTTCCGTTTCACTATACCATTTTGCTTTGGAGTGAATGGGCATGAGAACTGATGAAAAATGCTATGTGAGTCATAGAATAAGGAAAAATCTGAGTTTACAAACTCTTTGCCATTGTCGGATTAAATCGAAGAGATAGAGACATTCAATCGCTTTTCAACCAAGACCTTAAAATTCTTAAAACACGCAACCACATCAGATTTGGCTTTGAGAGGAAATAACCATGAGAATTTGGAATAATTGTCTACTATAAGCAAGAAAAACCTGAAACCATCTCGAGACAAAATTGGGGCTGGTCCCCATACATCCATATGAAACACTTCAAGAGGTCATGAGGCATAAAAGTTAGAACTTGGAAATGGTAGTTTATGTGCCTTTTTCAACAGACAAGATTGCTATACTCCTTTTGTGTGTTTATTGATATAAATCGACTGGAATTAAGAAAACTAACTATTTTCCTATTTGTATGACCAAGATGTCGATGCTTGAGATCAAAGGATGCGAATGCCTTATTGACGTCTGCTGGGAACCACTGCTAAATGCTACTTGCTTGGTTAAAATCTGATCATTGTTGGATCTAGTTGCCTTAATGGGATAGAGGACATTACGCGTATTTGGTCCTTGAAGAAGAACCTGCCTGTCTGTTGATCCTTTATAAGAAAATCAGTTGGTGAGAATTGAAAGATGCAGTCATTTTCAGATGTGCCTATTGATAAGAGATTATGAGCTATACTAGGAACATAAAAAGTATTCTTAAGATGAAAAGGCGTCTCAACACTTTTTACTAATAAATTCCTTGTATGCTTAATAGGAAGACTTGAACCATTACCGATCATAATATTGTCTAGTCCTTCATATGTTGTCTTGTTGCTCATCTTTTCGTCATTTTTGACAACATGATTCGTGGCTTCTGTATCGGGATACCAATATTCATCAGTGGATTCTTGCAAGCTCATTGCAGAGAGCACCCGCATAATATCATAGCATGACCTGGCCGAGTGACCCTTCCTGCCGCAATATTGGCATATAACAGGGTTCCGAGGGTGAGTTCCGTTGCCTCCATTCTTGCTGCTTGAATCTCCACTTTGTAACTGATTTTGATTTGGAAACTGATTTCCTTTTCCTTGAAACCGACCTCCTCCTCATCCTCTAAAGTTTCCTTGTCCTCATTCTTGACCTCGAAAAACGTTGAAAGCTACTTGATTCTCTACTACCTATGGAAATGAATAGACAGACCAGTTAGAATCAATGACCATTGATTTGAAAAGATCAAGTCTCCTTTCTTAGATCAAATAGCTCTGAAAACGTGAAGGAAGCGTAAGAGGAGTTGGCACTAATAAGAGTAACGAAGCTTTCACACTCCACTGGCAGCCCATTCATTGTGATCGGAACAAGATCACTGTCATCAACTTCTTGTCCTGCTGCAGATAAAGTGTCAGCAAGAAGTTTGATTCATTCTAAATATGACTGCATAGTCATGTTTTTCTTCTGGATAAAATGCAACTCCTTCTTCAAGAGCATTATTCTCAGAGGTGACTGAGAACTAAATGATTTCTTCAAGGTGTGCCATGCTGCATAGGCAGATTTGCAAGACACGATCTGTCCTAAGATAGGTTTAGAGATAGTGGCTTTGATCCAGCTCAAGGTCAACCTGTTCGATCTCTTCCAAACAATGAATTCTAGGTTGATTTCGCTCTTGCCATCCTTGATTATGACTTCAGGAGGAGGTGGAGAAGACCCATTGATGAACTGAACGAGTTCTTGAGATTCCATAACAGATTCAAGTTGACTACTCCATAACAGATAATTATCCCTTTTCATTTTAACAGAGACTAACGCTGAAATAGCATTCCCTTGTGTTGAAGAGGACAACGAACCAGCCATTTCATTTTTAGAGGAAGAATACGATAGTGGTCTGGAAATGTTATTATCAACTAGGGAGGCAAAGAGTACTTTGAGATGAAATTTGGACCAAATTATAGTCATGCCTCAGCCTATCCATCAGAAATAAATATTTTCAGATTTGTCTCCTAGCAAAATCGCACCAAGGATGTAGTCATGCCTCAGCCTAGTTCTCCTATTGATTTACGACTTTAGCACAGTTGCAGGGTGCCGTTCAAAACAGTGTGTATTAAAAAATCCATAGCGCACTGATGCCAACTCCAAAAATTCTGAAACTTGGATGGGATAAAGCAAAGAAAGAGACGATTCCGAAGGATCCTAGCTCGACCCCAACCGTGGCCGAGCTGACAATGCCAGTGATCTAAAGTTGAGGCAAAACTCAATTAGGTGCTGGAACAGGGGATTCCATCAGAATAGGCAGTCTGAAAATCGTCAATTCCGGACGATGCCGACGTTGGCTCCGGTCGAGGACCGGTCTGATGGGAGCGTAACTTCCAAAAGCTTTCTGTACAACCTTGGATCGATCAAACGTATGCGGAGATAGCGCCTGATTTTTGAAGCGGAAGATGGTGGTGGTCTGCCTCTTTCAGTGAAGAAGAAGAAAAGGAAGATGGTGGTCCTTTATTTCTCCCGCTGCCTTTTCTTCTTCACCACCAAGGCACACCAGTTGACTTCTGTGTGGGAAAAACAGAGGACACCAAGAGATTTAGACAAGAAAGGGGAAACAACAAATAGAACCACAACAAATGCGGGTTGCAGACAGGCGATAACAAAGAACCTTGCTCTGATACCATGAAAAACCTAGTAACTGAGAGAGAACGAGAGTACGACTATGAACTCTTTTTCTTTATATTGTTGCTGATGAGTATTACATGATATATATAGGTTCATTACAGTGGGAGTTACAAAGAAGAAAAGGAAGGAAAGGTGTGATAAGGAAGGCACATGATTTACAACAATATATGGCAAGGGATAAAATATTAACACCAAGATTTTAAGATCTACACGATTTTATCCCTTGCCAGAATTTGTTTCTCTCCTTATCACTTCCCTTAACATACGGCTTGAAGCAGTCACCCAGATAGTTGTATTTTGCTTTTCATAAGGCAATCAGTAAGCTTGGGTATGTAGAAAATTAGCTAGCCACTATGCGTATGTCTGAGAAAGTGGGAATCTTTTTTGTATCTTGTCATTATATGTTGATGACATTTTACTGATAGGAAATGACAACAAAATGATATTCAAAACAAAGACTTTGCTAAACAAAAACTTTAAAATGAAGGACATGGGTAAAACATCCTATATTTTATGTATAAAGATCACTCGTGATAGAAACTATAGGATTCTGAATTTGAGCCAAGAATATTATATTGATTATAGCTTTTCAAATGTAAAATTACAAACCTATTGAGACTCTCATACCCAAAGGAGCAAATCTAAACAGAAAAGATTGTCCTAGTGAAGAACAACATAAACTAAATGTCCTATATGCTCAGGCCTTTGACAGTTTAATGTATATAATGTTATGCACAAGACCTGACACAAGTTTTCCTCTTGGTCTTGTGAGCCGCTACCAAAGTAATTCTGGTTGGCTTCACTGGCAAGTAGTTAAAAGAATTTTTTGGTATATTAAAGGAACAAAAGGACTGGAATTATCGTACTAAGCTAATGAGTTAGCTCTAGTTGGCTATTCTGACGCAGATTTTATTGGCGATGATGGTAAGTCCAGATCTGAATATGTGTTTCTCTTTGAAGGTGGAGCGATAGCCTAGTTATGTAAGAAACATGATGTATTGCTCAATATACACAAGTAGCAAATTATGTAGCATGTAATGTTACAACTACCTTTGTTGCCTGGATAAACTAGTTCTTAAAAGACTTTAAGTTAGATCTTGATCATGAACCAATTCAACTATATTGTATAATAAGACAACAACATCTCTTATGAAAAATGAAGTTGTTAGCTCAAATAGTAAACATATAATGGTGAAATACCATTATGTTCATGAAATTATTAAGAATGAATTCTCAGTTGATTACATGCCTACCAATGATATGGTAGTTGACCCATTAACTAATGGAATTTTAGACCTGTTTACCAAGCATGTAAACCATATTGGGCTAAGATATATTTGAAAGGTTGAGAAAGGAAGGTGTTGAAAGGAAAACCTCTCTACAAATCTTGAACAAATTTAAGTTATGATGGATTAAACCATTTATAGAAAACCTCGTAATGAAAGATTAAGAAAACCCACAAATAGTGGAAGCAAACTGGCGGTCTCATGGCCAAGTGGAAGATATTGGATAGTGGCCATGAGCCCTATACCTTCATCTCGTAACTGTGAAGGGGCTCACTCGCAATTATGAGATAAAACTTGTTAACTATCTCTCAAATAAGTATTTTAAGAAAACAAAAAAGAAAATTATTTTACCTTATCCGCAAATCTCACATTGACCCTAACTGCGTGCTAGGTTTTGGAAAAACAGGTGAGGCGACTTATATATGCCAAGCACTTCATGATTTAGGGTTGATAATTGAATTCCCCTAGTTGGAACCTTACAAAAGCAAACCTAACTAACTCTCCAGCTTTGGTCTTTGTTTCTCTTTTTCTTCTTCTTTCACCTCTTCCAGCGGGTGCTGTTGTTGTTTCCTGCTATTCGTGCATAGACTTGAAGCCTCCGCTGGTGACTTGCTGAAACAATGATAGAGGCTGCAGGACACTTCCACTACTTCAACTCCGACACAGGCCTCCAACATGTCAAGGCACTGGTGAGGGAGACATGGAGCTAGACGAATGCTCCATGGATCAAGGAGTTCCATTCGATGCTGGAGGCGAAAAAGATTAAAGAAGATGGGCCCCACCTGAACCAATTGATGTTTGGGAAGGAGAATCACGAGGCTACTACTGGCTAGAGAATACAATGAACTTGGGTGTCAGCAGTGGATGCTGACGAACACAAATTTGAGGAAGACATTCCACCATTGGATGGAAGGAAGTCAACGGTAAGAGGCGCATTTTCATTTCGTATTAAAATCAAAATCCATCTGGGACTCATCCTGATTTCAGATGTGGAGGGGAGCATGCTTGTACTCTCCATTGAATATGAGACCACAGTTAAATATTGTCATAGGTGAGTTCCACAACTCACTTCAATAACTCATGCACAAGTAAAGATGCCACTCTCCTTCCCAAGAATCTTCCCCTAGCGCTTGGGGTTTGGTTAAAAACCCCGAAGTGAAGGCCACAAGCAAACAACAAACCCCAATAGGAGAACCCTCAAGTTGATATTCCAGATCATAAGGTCTTATGTGAAGAGAAGAAATTGGTTACTTTGGCAGATGGATCTGATCAATACCAACCTAAGGCCCCAAAAAGGAACGGCGAGGTTTCGGCACTGGTGAGTAAAAAGACATCCTCAGAGGTCACTAAAGCTGAAGAAAGTTCAATTACTGCCCCAGGTTCTCCTTGCAGGTTCTCCCCCCCTCTTCTTCAATTTTTCTTTTTGATGGGCGAATCCAAGATGACAGCCTTGCAGGCTGAGAATTGGAAACAGGACAAGGGAAGGCTTGCCTTCCCAACTAAAATTAAAGCAAAAAAGAGCTGTCTGAAGTGCAAAGAACTAAGTGCACTCAAAATCAATTTCTGCTACGAGCCTACCTAGAGCCTGTGCATCTCAGAAGGGTACTTTTGCGGAAGGTGCCTTACAACTAAGTGAGGCTCACAAGTGAGATGCGGGAGCGGCTTCGAGGGGTGTTGAAAAGCCTAGTGAGGCTAATGTTCCAACCTCGGCTAAGATATCTACAGGTGGAGGCGATGATTTTCTTAGTGAGGTTAACTCCTCAAGTTTAGCGGAGGCGGCTACTAGAGGCACAAGCATGTTTTTCCATTGTGATGTTAATCCTCAAGCGTGAAGAACTTGGTTGCAAACCTTTGCGAGGTTAAGAGCGCTAGGATTGAAGAAGACCTAGGTGACTCTAACCTAGGAGACCTAGACTTATCACGTCTAGGTAAAGAAGACCTGGGCGACCTAGCCTAGATGAGGAAGACCTAGGCGACCTTTGCCTAGAAGAGGAAGACCTAGGCCTTACCTAGAAGATGAATGGTGGGCTCGGCATGGAGTGGAGGTCCCTTCAGCCTAGTGTGACTCAGGCACATTGGGCTCGAGCCCACTGCACAGGCCAGACTTGGGGAGCTCAGGTGACACTTGGGTGGGGTGGGGTTTCAGCCCAATCATAGACTTCGATTTGATTTGACATGTTATTTAGAACTCATTTGCTTTTTGTACCAATTTGTTCTTTGATTCGGTTTGTTTTGTGTCTCATCTCGAGACTTTGTGTGAACAAGTTTGGCACTTGTACATAAGAAAAAAACCGAGACATTTGATTCATTATCGTTTAATAAAAAAATTGATTTCCCTTTCCTTCACATGTGGAGAGTTCCTTGGACCTTAGGTCGTTGCTCTTTGAGAACTACACAGAAATACTCACCAAGCCGTGAGAGCAATGGAGAAACTCGCTAGATCAATGGATGCCGGTAGCCATTGACGGTGGATTTCTGCAACGTACCCAAAACAAGGAAGCCTTGGGTGGCTGACTGTGCATTTCCCTTGATCACAAAGGGATTTAGAGGCAGCTGCATCATAGGGAGGTGAAAAAGACGATATTCCGTGGTTGTGCCCGCCGATTCTTCATCATCGATGTCCGGCGAGATCATCATCCAAGTATTCTGCCTTTCATAATGCTTAGTGGATGAGAACTTGGTCACGCCCTACCCACAACATCAAGGAGGGTTCAGGCCTTTGCATTGGAGAAGGACATCTCGTCTAACAAGGATTGGACCAATGACATCGAGTGGAGAGGAAGATCTAGTCGTGGAAGTATCAAGAGGAAGAGAGGAAGCATTCGACAGGTCCCGTGCTCAGTAGCCTAAATTCCGATCCTTTTCTGGTTATTCATGGCTTGATAATGCATTCTTCAATTACATTTGAAGTCTCAAGCCCTCAAAGTCAGATCATGGAACGAGGAAGGAGAAAGGGATAGAGGAAAGTAAATCACGATAGAGAAGAGAAGAAACGTGCGGAGGAGGAGGCTTGCGGTTTTCTAAAGAGGATTGCAGGAAATACCTCTGATCAACGATCAATTACAGGAAATCCGCTGAGAGTTAGAAAACATGCCATATTCTGTTGGAAAGCTCCAAACTTCCTCTACAACTTACTAAAATTTGGAGGCCATCGGAAGTCAAGAAGGCACCCAAATCCGAGGAGAAAGTCAACTATTTTCGTTGCTGCTGCTCAGACGTAGTCGCTACAGATCCGCCTGATAAAAGGGCTGTTTCTAGTGAACCACTCAGAATTTCTGAGCAAACTATATACTGTTGGATTTGTATTGGAAAGTTCTACAACATACTTAAATTTCACGGTGATCGGAGTTGATTAGTTACCACAGATCTGCCTGATAAAAGGGTTATTTCTAGTGAACCACTCGAAATTTCTGAGCAAACTATATACCGTTGGATTTGTATTGAAAAGTTCTACTACTCAAATTTCACGTTGATCGGAGTTGATTTGACAATCGAAACATCATCTGTAATTTTCTGCCTATTGCCAGCCAGATTACCAGAATCCATGGAGTAGATCAGAATTCTGACCAACAATCCGACCAGTTCTGGCGAGTTCGGGGACTTGGGTGAATTATTCCTAATCTAACCTTGCTCTATAATTATTATTTCATAAGTTGGGTTCATTTCATTAAGGGTATTTCTAACCAAAGGGAGGAGAATTAACCCTAGCACAACGCGTGAGGAGAAACCCTAGCCACACAAGGGGGAGTGAGTTGGCACCAAGTTCAACCCTTTCCAAAATCATCTCTAACGGGTTAGGAAGGGATTGATCTGCCATCAACTCATGGTGGACAGGTGGCAGCTCATGAGGAAGGGAAAGTGCCACAAGAAGAAAGGAAAGTGCGTCAAGTGTCCCCACGTGAAAAAAGGCAAGGCACCCTTTCCCCAATCCGTTCCTAAAATCTTTGGGAAAGTGTATCCACGTCTCCAAATGCATTGAACCTAGACTCGAGGGGGTTAAGGAAAGTCTGAGGTGGCTTCTCATGAAGGCGCCAAGTGGCAAAGAACATCTCCCACACCAATCTTGACTTGGATAGTGGAGATCTCGTGCACAAAGATAGGAAAGAATCCCTTGCATAGCACAATCAGCCTCATTTGGCAAGCCCTCAATCTCCAGCCGATCTTGAAGATTCTACCACAAATCTTGGAAGGAGATTCCCGTCCGAGCAAGGCAACTTCAAGCTTTATCTCACGTAAGAAAGAAAGCGACCTACCTTAGAGAAATCGAGTACCAATCGAGGCAACCGAGAATCAAGAAGATCCGAGGAGACAAAGGAGATCATTGCTGGTTTCTGTTTAACATTTCTCGCGGGAGCTTCATCCTTCGCTGGAGATAAGGAAGACATGTGTGCTTAGGCACTTCCTAGGCTTGCTTCCCCCTATTCACAACACTTCCTAGGGGTCATGTGAATAACTGGTGAACCGCAACTACAACCTTGAACTCATTGTTTTACTCGTTCGGACTTTAATTGATTTTCATCTTGCATTCCAATTGTTCGAGTAAGGACGTAGTTGAAAGAGGATATTAGTAGAGGTCGTGTAGTGGAGACGAAACATAACTTGAGGATAGCCTCAACGTCCACCGTCACTCCGGCGATCGCCTCCCCCATCTCTAAAAAGACCGGGGTTCATACGGTGTCACGGTGATGGCTTTCCTCATCTAGAAGTTGATTCGTTGTTAACTTCTATATTTTAATACTTGCTGGAAATTGTTCTTCCTATTGATTCCAGCAAAGGAGCGAGAGGCTTCAACCACTACCGTCAGTGAGTTGTTGTCTGGGAGAGAAGAAACCACACCATTGGGCGAAATTGACGATTGCTACCCCCAATTGGCACAAAGTTATACTCTTGGGGTTGATTGGAAATCCAGTGAAGATAACCACTTCTCTCTTTACGTTCACTCCTTGATAGATCAATGATATCTCTTGTATCTTCTGATTATAATCAAGGGGTAGTCTGTTGCTAGATCGTAAAGGAAGCAGAACACCAGAGAGTTACATCTAGTTGCTGGTTTCTCATCTTCGGTGAACACATGAAGACCCCAAGCATGGCCTTGGGAGGTAAAATCCGGTTCACCCTATAGAACCGTGGGCTAAGTGTATTTGATTTGAGCCATCTATGGACATAAAAATTGGCTGGGGTCACTCTAGGCCATGGGCTGAGGACACAACTCCCGGATTGCTAAGCCTACCTTGGGTTAAGGGTGTGGGTTTGGACGAATAGAGATTGCATGACAGGATGGCGTGGAATGAAATGAATGTTTGAGTGAGGAGCAAAAATTCTGTATGCTACGGTTGTATTAAACCTCACCTACATTCTAGTCTTTGTAGTAGGTTTATGCCGAGATTTGGGCAAGCCCTACATGTACTCACTTGGCCTACTTTAAGCCAGGGTGACTATCCGACGGGAACCATCTCTTGTATTAACATTTAAATCCTATTAATCGGCAACCTCCTCCTAGATCTTGGAGAGGGATCGGTGACGGTCTTCGGTCTTCTTCTGCCGCATTCAGATCCAACCTTAATAGTTGGTATCAGAGCAGTGGGAGGACATTTAGTTGCTGTTTTGCTGCTTGGAGGCCACCGTAGGACAGCCAGAATTTAGCTTGTCCGTCCAGCAGTTTTTGAGACAAATTCGTCGCACGTGGTGGCAGACTTGGGGTCAGTTTTCTAGTAGTTTAGAGGCAGATTGAGAGCAGATTTTTGCATACTTTTATCTTAGTTGTTAGCAGCTTTTTCTAGCAGATTTTTAGTAGTTTTTAGTTTGACATTTAGCAGCATTTCATTTTGTTCAGTTTTGCTATCTGTTGAATATACATGGCCCCACGAAAAGGGAAGACTGTGGAACCTGAAACCCATGGGTTAAAATGGAGGGAGAACAAGTAGTGGCAGAGGAGAGCCGTGTAGTAAAACATGGTACATCTTCGAGAACCAATACCAAGTTGGACCTAATCCTAAGCCAATTGGCTGGGATGAGCCAATCCATCGCCCAACTAGATGGCCAATTGAATACCCTTGAGCAAAAGAAGAACCCTCCTCAATCTTATACTTCTTCCCACTACCATAGGGATGCACCCATACGAGCGGTGAGTGACGCTTTTCTAAATGATGCTAGGAGGGCAAGCCAACAAGGCCAAGGGGTAGTTCTACCAAGAGCCTACACCCATCTTTCTCAAGATAGAGTTAGGAACCAACAAATTCCACCCCAACCAAACCGAGATCCACCTCACTTGATGAATGGGGCTACTCAACCCGGGGGTATGATTCATGTTGGTGAGAGGGCAAGGGGTAACCAAGGGAGACCTACACCGGAGGAGATTAGGAGAACTCTCCTAGAAATGAGACAAAATTGAGAGGGGCAACACCAAGGGGAACAAGACCAAGCTATGGGGCCAAATGAAGGGGGCCAAGGAAGGAACCACGAACAACAGTCCATGCATTCCATGACGTTGGGGAGATTTGAGGATGAGTTGGACCGTGAGTTAGACATGATGCATGCTCCAAGAGGGGTCCAACACCGTGATGGGATGAACCATGAGAGAAGAGGATGAAATAATGAGGAGCCACGACTCCCTATGCCTAAAATGGACTTCCCCAAGTTCAATGGGAAAAGGCCTTGGGAATGGATCTACAAAGCCGAGCAGTATTTTGTGTGCCAAAACATTGCGGAGGGCCAAAGGATTATGTTGGCAAACATGTACTTAGAGGAGGATGCTATGCAGCTGTTGGTGGGAAGACTTGAATAGGGGCGCCACTTGGAACCTATTCAAGGAAGAGTTATTGCTACGATTTGGTGACACTTCCTTCGTTAATCATGAAATAAAAATCAAGAATCTTCGCCAAATGTCCACGATGCAAGAATACCAAGGTAAGCTCGAGACCCTCTCAAGCATGGTGAGGAATAGGGATGAGGAAACATTGATTGGGCACTTCATTGGAGGCCTTAAAGAAGATATCCAAATTGAAATGCTCACATATCCACCTACAGAGTTGAGGAAATGTTTTGTCTTGGCACAAAAAATTGAAGAGAAGTTTAAAAGGAAGGAAGCACTCAAATGGTCTTTCAAACCGGGTTTTCCCTCTAAACCCAAGACCAATTTTGTGAAGTCCACTCAAACGATCAAGAAAGTTAAGAATAGGACAGCTTTCCACAATGACATCCCGATCAAGTACATCTCGGATCAAGAGAGAGAAGAACACGTCAAAAAAGGGTTGTGATTCAATTGTGAGGACATGTGGTTCATAGGCCATGAGTGCAAGAAACTCCAGCTTTATGAGGTCATGGAGAGTGATGAGGAAGTAGAGATTGAGAAAGAAACTGAGGGCACTGAGATAGCGAAGGTTGAGGAGGAGACCATTGATGAAAACGATGAGTTATGTCATGCAGTCACCAACAACGGGCCCAATGCTATGAAGGTTATGGGCAAGATCAATGATCCAAAGGTTGTGGTTCTCCTCGACACGGGAGCCACCCATAACTTCATCAACTATAAACTTGCCTCGTAGTTAAGGGAAAGACTAGTGCTCAAGCTTCCTTTAATGTAATGATTGGAAACGGATCTAGGCTCAGATGCAAGGAGATTTGCAAGGACATGGACTTGGTTGTGCAACAGATCCCCTTCAAGCTGGAGTTATACCTCCTCCCGATAGGAGGTCTAGATGTGGTTCTAGGGATCCAATAGATGAGGACCTTAGGGAAGATCTCATGAGATTTTAAGAACATGACCATGACCTTTCCTAAGGAGGGTGGAGGAGAAGTCACCCTTGAGGCTATCAAGCCAAGTGTGGAGCCAAAGGTTTACCCCCTAGACGTTCAGCATATTCTTGATCAGTTTCCTGAGCTTTTTGCTGAGCCTAAAGGTTTACCCCCTAGACGTTCATATGATCATTGGATTACTCTTACTAAAGGGGCGAAAGTAGTAAATGTATGACCATATTGATATGCTTACAGCCAGAAGGCCGAGATTGAGAAGCGTGTGAAAGAGATGCTCGATAGTGGAACCATTAGACCAAGTAGTAGCCCATTTTCTTCGCCATTTTTGCTAGTTAAGAAGAAGGATGACACAAGGAGATTCTGTGTTGATTACCATGTCCTTAATGTGGTCACAGTAAAACAGATTTACTAGTCATTGACGAGTTGACTGGGGCTTCTTACTTTTCGAAGATGGACTTGAGAGCAGGTTACCACCAGATACACATGCATGAGGAGGATATCCCTAAAACGGCTTTTTGAACTCACGGTGGACACTAAGAATTCCTCGTGATGCCATTCGGATTGACCAATGCACCTGCCACATTTCAAAGGTGCATGAACGACCTCTTCAGGAGCTATCTACGAGACTATGTGTTGGTATTCTTTGATGATATATTGATCTATAGCCCAACACTAGAGGAACATGCGAAGCACTTAGACACAATCCTTACAATATTGAGGGACAACTAGTTGTATGCAAAGATGTCTAAGTGTACCTTTGGCCAGACAGCCATGGGGTACTTGGGGCATATTGTCTCCGAGAATGGAGTACGTGCTGAGCCGAAAACGTTGGTAGCGATCGAGTAGTGGCCATTACCGAATTTGGGTTTGAGAGGCTTTTTTAGGGCTTACAGGGTATTACCGACGGTTCATCAATGGATACGGGTCAATAGAGGCGCCTTTGACCCATATTTTGAAGAAAGACCCATTTCAGTGGATGGATAAGTCGAGAGAAGCATTTACTCGATTTAAGGCGACACTTATGGAAGCACCAGTATTGACTTTACCAGATTTTGAGTGGGAGCATTGAGACTGACGCTAGTGATATTGGGGTTGGAGCGGTATTGAGCCAGGGACATCCGATTGCTTATATGTCCAAAGCCTTAACAAAATGAGCAAAACCCCTCTCTACTTATGAGAAGGAATTCCTAGCTATGGTATTGGCAGTGGATAAATGACGTCCTTACCTATTGAGACGAAGATTTGTGGTTAAGACTGACCACAATAGTTTGAAGTACATGGTGAACCAACGCGTTACCACTCCCATCCAATAATGATGGCTTTCTAAGTTGTTTGGGTATGATTTCAGCATGGAGTACAAAAAGGGGCTAGAGAACACGGTTGCAGATTCTCTATCTCGTTTAGGTGAGAACATGTTGATGACACTCTCCGTTTTGAGCATCCATTACACAACATGACAGATCCATTCCAACTATTCCATGCGTGGAAGATTGTTGTGTCGTAAGGGTAAAGTAGTCATATCCAAACAGTCTTCATTGAGAGCCGAGCTTATCAAACACTTCCATGAGGCAGCTTCGTTAGGTCACGAGGGGGTGACTAAAGACCATGGGTAGGATCAAGCCCCAATTTTGGTGGGAGGGCTTGAAAGCAGATGTGAAGAGATTCGTGCATGAGTGCCAAATATGCTAGATCGAGAAGTATGAGGCTGTCAAGCCTCTAGGGCACTTGAATCCCCTTCCTATTCCTACACGTGCTTGGACGGATGTCTCTATGGACTTCATAGAGGCTATATCGAGATCTGAAGGGAAGGAGTCACTTATGGTGGTTGTTGATAGACTCACCAAGTACCACACTTTGTGCCTTTACCCCGTTTGTATCAGGGTTCCCCAATTGCCTCCATGTACCATGATCACGTGGGAAAGTTACATGGAATGCCCAACACCATTGTCAGTCACGGAGATTCGATCTTCTTGGAGGCATTTTGGCAGGTTCCCTAGTTCCCTACTCTTCACTTTAGCACTGCCATCATCCTCAAACTGATGGATAGAGCGAAATAGTGAACCAGACATTGGACACTTATCTCAGATGCTATGCAGGGGAGCGACCCAACACTTGGGTTCACCATATATCTTGAGTTGAGTGGTCTTACAACACCAGCCTCTATTCTAGCACGAGAGTTACACCATATGAGGCACTATATTGATACCCTCCACCTACTATCCCACGTTATGAAGATGGATCTGCCATAGATGATGATGTTGATAGTACTCTTCGCACAAGAGAGGAGATTTTAGAGTCTCTCAAGTTGAACATGACCAAAGCTCAGAATCGCATGAAGCGGAGTTCAACATGAGAAATTGAGTTTGGTTGAAAAGGTTGTCATTCAAACAGAAGTCTCTTCTAGGTCAACCGTATTCTAAGTTGCTTCCTAGGTATTATGGACCTTTCCAAATCCTGCAGCGTGTGAGGAAGGCAGCTTACAGGTTGACACTACCTCCAACAACACAAGTGCACCCAGTGTTTCATGCGACCAAACTTAAACCGCACCATGGTCCACTGCTAAGGCAGATCATACAGGTTCCCAGTCAGCTACCACAAGAATACATTGTGCGATGGTAGACATAGGCACGAAGTGCTCATTAAGTGGGAAGGTCCTGATGGGGGAACCTCTTGGGAGGAGTTAGATCAGATTCGGCTCTGCTTTCCTAAATCACGAGCTTGGGGATAAGCTCAATCTGAGGAGGGTGGGGTTGATACGAGCCTACCTAGAGCCCGTGCATCCTAGGAGAGTACTTTTGCAGAAGGCGCTTACAACTAAGTGAGGCTAACAAGCGAGATGCGGGAGTGGCTTCGAGGGGTGTTGAAAAGCCTAGGGAGGCTAATGTTTCAACCTCGGCTAAGGCATCTATTGGCGGAGGCAATGATTTTCTTAGTGAGGTTAACTCCTCAAGTTTAGCGGAGGCGGCTACTAGAGACACAGGCATGCTTTTCCATTGTGAGGTTAATCCTCAAGCGTGAAGAACTTGGGAGCGAAGTACAAGACACGTTCCAAACCTCTGCGAGGTTAAGAGCGCGAGGATTGAAAAAGACCTAGGTGACTCTAACCTAGGAGACCTAGACTCATCATGTCTAGGTAAAGAGACCTAGGTGACCCTAGCATAGATGAGGAAGGCCTAGGCGACCCTAGCCTAGATGAGGAAGACCTAGGCGACATTTGCCTAGAAGAGGAAGACCTAGGCGATCCTTGCCTAGAAGATGAAGATGGTGGGCTCGGCATAGAGTGGAGGCCCCTTCAGCTTAGTGCGACTCAGGCACATTGGGGTCGAGCCCATTGCACGGACTAGACTTGAAGAATTCAGGCGACACCTGGGCGAGGTGGGGCTTCGGCCCAATCATAGACTTCGATTTGATTTGACATGTTATTTAGAACTCATTTGCTTTTGTACCGGTTTGTTCTTTGATTTGGTTTGTCTCATCTCGAGACTTTGTGTGAACAGGTTTGACACTTGTATATAAGCCAAAACCGAGACATTTGATTCATTCTCATTTCATGAAAAAATTCCTCCACGTGTGGAGAGTTCCTTGGACCTTAGGTCGTTGCTCTTTGAGCACTACACATAAATACTCACCAAGTTGTGAGAGCAATGGAGAAACTCACTAGATCAATGGATACTGGTAGCCATTGACGGTGGATTTCTACATCGTACCCGAACCAAGAAAGTCATGGGTGGCCGACTGTGCATTTCTGTTGATCACGAAGGGATTTAGAAGCAGCTGCCCGCCGATTCTTCATCACCGACATCCGGTGAGATCATCATCCAAACAACTAAGTATTTTGCTTTTCCTAATGCTTAGTGGATGAGATCTTGGTCATGCCCTGCCCATAACATCAACGAGGGTTCAAGCCTTGCATTCAAGAAGGATATCTCGTCTAACTAGGACTGGACCAATGACATCGAGTGGAGAGGCAGATCAGTCGTGGAAGCATCAAGAGGAAGAGAGGAAGCATCCGACTGGTCCTGCGATCAGCAGCCTAAATTCCGATCCTTCTCTGATTATTCCTGGCTTGATAATGCGTTCTTCGATTACATTTGAAGTCTCAAGCCCTCAAAGTGAGATCGTGGAACGGGGAAGGACAAAGAGATTGAGGAAAGTAAATTGCGGTAGAGAAGAGAAGAAACACGAGGAGGAGGAGGCTCACGGTTTTCTGGATAGGACTGCAGCAAACACCTCTGATCAATGATCGATTACCGGAGATCCGCTGAGAGTTAAAAAATGTGCCATATACCTTGGAAAGCTCCAGAAGTCCTCTACGACATACTGAAATTTGGTGGCGATCCGAGGTCGGAAAGGCACCCAAATCCAAGGAGAAAGTCAACTGTTTCCACCGCCGCCGTTCAGACACAATCGTCGCAGATCTGCTTGATAAAAGCATGGTTTCCGGTGAACCACCAGGAATTTCCAAGCAAACTATATACCATTGGATTTGTATTGAAAAGTTCTACAACATACTTAAATTTAGGGTGATCAGAGTTGTTTTGACCATTGAAACATCATCTGCAAGTTTCTGCATGTCGCCAGCCAGATTACTGGAATCCATGGAGTAGATCAGAATTCCAACCAACAATCTGACCAGCTCCAGCCAGTTCCAGCCACTTCGTGGATTTGGGTGAATTATTCCTAATCTACCCTTGCTCTGGAATTATTATATCATAAGTTGGGTTCATGTCATTAAGGGTATTTCTGACCAAAGGGAGTAGAATTAACCCTAGCGCAGCTCGTGAGGAGAAACCTCAGCTGCACAAGTGGGAATGAGTTGGCGCCAAGGTCAACCCTTTCCAAAATCTTCTCCGATGGGTTAGGAAGGGATTGATCCGCCGCCACCTCGTGGTGGGTAGTGTCAGCTCGTGAGGAAGGGCGCCCAGCTATCGATTTGGAAAGTGCTGCAAGAAGAAAGGAAAGCCCGCCAAGTGTCCCCGCCCGCAAAATGGCACGACACCCTTTCCCCAATCCGTTCCTAAAATCTTTGGGAAAGTGGATTCTCATCTCCAAATGCAGTGAATCTAGATGAAAGAGGGTTTAGGAAGGTCTGATATGGCTTTTCGTGAAGGCACCACGTGGCAAAGAACATCTCCTACGCCAATCTTGACTTGGAAGGTGGAGATCTCGTGGGCCAAGATAGGAAAGAATCCCTTGCATAGCACAATCAGCCTCATTTGGCAAGTCCTCAATCTCCAACAGATCTCAAAGATTCTACCACAAATCTTGGATGGAGATTCATGTCTAAGCTAGGGAACCTCAAGCCTTAGATCGCATAAGAAAGAAGGTGACTTACCTTGGAGAAATCGAGTACCAATCAAGGCAACTGAGAATCAAGAAGATCCGAGGAGATGAAGGAGATCATGCCGGTTGCCATCTAACGCCGGAGCTTCATCCTTCGCCAGAGATAAGGAAGACATGTGTGCCGCTTCTTAGGCTTGCTTCCCCCTATTCACAACACTTTTTAGGGGTCATGTGCATAACCAGTGAAGTGCAACTGCAACCTTGAACTCATTGTTTTATTCATTCAAACCTTAATTGCTTTCCATCTTCCATTCGGATTGTTTGAGTAAGGACGTGGCTGAAAGAGGATATTAGTAGAGGTCGTATGGTGGAGAAGGAGCATAACTTGATCTCAAGATAGCCTCAATGTCCGCCGGCGCTCCGGCGATCGCCTGCCTCATTCTCTATAAAGACTGGGGTTCATACGGTCTCACGGTGACGACTTTCCTCGTCTAGAAGTTGATTCGTTGTTAACTTCTACACTTTGATACTTGCTCGAAATTGTTCTTCCTATTGATTCCAGCAAAAGAACGAGAGGCTTCAACCACTACCGTGGGTGAGTTGCTGCCTGGGAGAGAAGGAACCACACCATCGGGTGAAATCGACGATTGCTACCTCCAATCGACACAAAGTTATATTCTTGGGGTTGATTGGAAATCTAGTGAAGATAACCACTTCTCTCTTTACGTTCATTCCTTGATAGATCAGTGATATCTCTTGTATCTTTTGATTATAATCAAGAGGTAGTCCGCTGCCGGATCTTGAGGGAAGCGGAATACTGGAAAGCAACATCTAGTTGCTGGTTTCTCATCTTCGGTGAGCACGTGAAGACCCCAAGCGTGGCCTTGGAAGGTAAAATCCTGTTCACCTTATAAAACTGTGGGCTTAGTGCATTTGATTTGAGCTGTCTACGGACATAGCAATTGACTGGGGTCCCTCTAAGGCCGTGGGCTGAGGACACGACTCCCAGATTGCTAAGCCTACCAAGGGTTAAGGGTGTGATTTGAATGAATAGGGATTGCATGACAGGATGATGTGAAATGGAATGGATGTTTGAGTGAGGAGCGAAAATTCTGTACACTACAGTTGTATTAAACTTCACCTACATTCTAGTTTTTGTAGTAGGTTTAAGCCGGGATTTGGGGAAGCCCTACATGTACTCACTTGACCTACTTTAAGCCGGGGTGACTGTCTGGCGGGAACATCTCTTGTATTAGCATTTAAACCCTATTAATCGGCAACATCCTCCTAGATCTTGGAGAGGGATGGACGACTGTCTTCCGTCTTCTTCTACCGCATTTGGATCTGACCCTAACAATTTCTTTAAAACTATTTCCGAAAAACCCTCGTTCCGGCTTGAGTCCAATCTTAGTTTAATTCTCTAAGACCTAGCCGAGACTGGTCTTACGACCACCATTTATGAACCCAGTCTCATAGCCTAAATCTATCTTGAATTTGGTTCAGTTTTGATTTGATCTTAAACAATGAGTTTGGATTTAGATCTCAAGAATCACAATAATAGATTATGAATTTCCGATTTCCGATTTCTGATTATGGATCTTGCATTTTAGATAACGGGCATTGGATTTTGGATCTTGGTTTTTAAACATGGGATCATGGATTTTGGATCACAAATCTCAGATTTTCAGGTTCTAGATCTTCGATTTAGATTTTGAACATTATATTTTGGATCTTGGACTTTGGACTTCGGATTTTGGATTAGATTTCATTTAATGAGTCTTGAATAATAAATTTCAGATCATGATATTGGATTTAGGTCTTGAATGGTTACGTCTCGTCTCTCGGAATCTTGCACACAGAAATAAAGGAGAGTATAGACAATGATATTCGGCGAGTATAGGCAATGATATTTTATTTATTGCGTCTGCACGTAAGATTTGATAACAAAACTTTACATGTAAACAAGTTGCCAACCAAACAAACAAATCAAGTTTTTAAAACTCATTAAAAAACTTGGTTTTCATAAAACCCAATTTGTAGAAAATGGAGTTAGATGAATGGTCCATCCAAACACCCCCTAAATGTTTACCTTTTTGTTAACCTTAGTGAACTCATGAAATTCCGAATACCATGCGATTTTATTAGCATCCATTTTTCTCCTGTACCCTGCCTAAAAATTCATTTATTGTAAACTGGAGGAAGAATTTCATATGTGTAAAAAGAGTTATTTTTCAAGTAATTCTATCCCTTCTAGGTGGTCAATTTATTTCCAGCACAGCTGCTCTGGTGAATTTATTGTCAATTTATTTGGATGCTAGTTTTAGCTCATTCTTTTCAACGGCAACCTTTTTTTTATAAAGTAATTAAGCAAACAATCGCAATTTTTTTCATTCCCCGAATCTGTTTTGTGTGTTAGGTGTTTCTTTAATTTTATTTCTTAATATCAATTATAAGTTATAAAATAGGGCTGATTTTCTTTTTTGGTCCCCCTTTTGTCCAGGGAATTAATTCTGGAGAAAAAAATCCCGAAAGCTTTATATTTGGCTATGAAACACGACTTTTGACAATTCCTTTTATTTTATTTCTCCTTTTTTTATATCAATGAACGAGTTTAACAAGTTCTTTTCTCTCTCTTTATTTTTCTTCTATCCTTTCTTCACCCACTCAAGTATTCCTTTTTTTTTTCTTCGCCATCTTTAGTACCTTTTCCTTTCTCTCCATCCAATCATAGTTTGTGCTTTTGGATGTTTTTTTTTTAAACCAGTTGGATGTGTTTTGGTTCAATAGTCTTTGAGGGCCAAGTGCATCCATGCACACGGTACTAACGCAGAGCTTCACACTTCCGCGCTGTATTCTTGCAGTCTACTGTCAACCTTTATATCAGGCTCACTAACCTTGAGGGATAAACTTCTTAAACAGAAAGCTTCCACAAAGGGCAAGAGTGAAAAAAGACGAACATGTTTCTCATGAAAGTGAACATAAACCTTAAGGCGGCAGGCAATAGCTTCAGCATGAATATAAGAAGGAGATTTCTCGTCAGCAATCATCCTAAAAGAGAAAAATCCATTAATCGTCAGTTAAACCATCTGGCGGATCATATATAAACATACCAGGGAAAAGCTCCAAGAAATCTTCTTTTACTTTTTCCCTTAATTCAGGATACGGTACAAGGCCTTTCAGGATTACACGGTAAGGCAACGACAAGGGTGGTTCAGGGGATTCTTTCATCTCACTGTAAAATATCATTGCTTGAGAAGGTAGATTGTTGTCCAACAAGCACCTTATTATGTCACCATAGGTATGCTGATCAAAATGGACGTTCTCCCTCTTGGAATCTTCCCAAACTTGCATTAGCTTTTCAGCCTGCTTATTTTGCGCCAACATCATAAGCATGTCTCTGTAAAAGAACATGTCTGGCTTGTACCATATCTCCTTGCGTACCAATTCATAAACCTGCAATCAATATGTCAGCATCATTAGCTTAAAGTACACTAACATGCATACACACAAGCATACGTGTGATGCACATCGACACTTTTCTACTGGGGAATGGGATTGGGGTTGAAACCAAGAATTCTCACCCTTCATGAGAAGATCAAACACTTTTGAGACTATAGAACATAGGATGCACTGACAGACAGAGGATAGACAGTGTGGATTTATGTTAATCTGAATATGGATGGTTATCACATGTTTCTAACGGCTTTTACAGAGGAAAAAAAAATGCATGAGTTACTTTGAAAGAAGATTGTCTTTCAGATCTACTGGAAAAGAACATCCACAGAAAAAGCCTCTATTGGGAAAACAGAAGGTGGATTTCTTCTTCGAAGGGGGAACTTCCTTGTTTGACCAAAGAGAAGGTACATTTCTTCTCATGTGACCGCATAGGTCTGTTTTAAGCAGTTATGTGAACTATGACTTGTGACAAAAGAGCAAATCTATGGCCACTGAGAAACTTCCTCTATAGTTTTAGAAATGCTTTTCAAAGGCAGATAATATTGAAAGCTCATAGAACCTCATTCCGGCACCCAATGTTGTAAAAAGCCGAATCGTAGCCCTTAATTTCCCAATTACTTATATTTAAATTTATACCAATTCATATATACACATGAGCAAAACTCAACCAACGATTTCAATGTTAATCATTCATATTCCATCTCATTGTTAAATTGCACTCACAACCTCAACATCTAGCTTAAATCAATTTAAGGTCAGCTTGTTATATAAATCGAACAGTTCATGAGGCAAGCTTGAACAAGCAGTTTTCACTATTAAATGACTTGGGCTCGACTAGTGATGAACTGAGCCTGAACATAAGATTTGTTCCTAGAACTGAGCAGACCTTAGAAACAGCATCATTTTAAACTTTCTCGTATGATTGCTACCTTGATTTCAAGCACCATATTCCTCAATCTCAAGATCACATCGTATTAAAAGAAACAGACTCAAACAAATGGGAATTCCTTCATTTGGTGTATTAGCATAAAGAAAATATTTTAGACCATGAACAAGGACCGGGCATAAGAATCAAGAGACCGGGCACATACGACAATAATCAAGAAATTAGCTAAATGTTGAAAAGCCCATTACGGGAACGAGGAAATAACTGAATGGAAAACAAAGTACCGATTGCTGAAGCCACTAAGGGCAAAAAAAAATAAAACAAAAAATTGAAGTATGACAAATAGCAGAGAAAGGGTGACAAGATGGAAGAAGAAAAAGGTCGAAGGGGGAAGAAGGACGAACCATGAGGCAGAGGGAGACGTTGTCTTGTCTTTGGAACTCGGCTAGCACAGCCAGGAGGTCGGATTTGAGGAGGCGAGAGACGCGGGACTTGATGAAGGACTGAAGGCGCTCGGGAGGGGAGTTCTGCAAACGCTTCATTTCCTGGACAACCATCAGCCCTTCTTTTCCCATCTCCTTCCTCTTCCCCCTCCATATGGACAAGCTCGGGCTCGAGGACGGGTAGGAGGAGGAGGAGGAGGAGAACGCGCGCTGGACGCCGAACCTCAGGAAACGCCTCATACCCCTCTCCTCTATCTCTTTACCTTGCCGCTAATGCCAATACGAGACCCGAAAAAGAAAAAAGACGCTCTGCTCGTTCAGAACTGTGTGAAAGTTCGCTGGCTGTTCTCCGAAAATCGCCGCGTTTGATCCTCAACCTTCTTTTTCGCTCCCTCCTGCGCCACGAAGCAGGAAGGATTGCCAGACTTCTCTAGGGCGACAAGGGACCCCGCTATTCGAGTATTTAAGGCCCATATAACTCGACTCTACTCGAGCTACATATAACTCGATTCGACTCGAGTCGAGCTTTACGACGTGACTTCAAGCTCGACTTGCTTAAGAGAGAGTAGCTCAACCTCAAGCTCGACTCGGTTAAGCTTGTGTTTTTTAATATATATTTTATGTTTAAACTTTTAATATTTTTATTTAAGCCAGTTTAGTGTTTGAAATTACAAAAATAAGTATTAATGTTAAATGAATCTAATCGATTTTAATTGAGTGGAGTTCATCTAACTCGAACTCGACCCATTTACAAACTCAAGTTATTGGTTAAACTCAAACTTGACTCGTTTGACTTACGATTGAAGTTCGAGTTATTAGTTAAACTCAAACTTGACTAGTTTGACTTACGAGTGAAGTTCAAACTTCACTCATAAGTCGAACGAGTCAAGTTTGAGTTTAACTGATAACTTGAGTTTGTAAATGGGCCAAGTTCAAGTTAGATGAACTCGACTCAATTAAACTCGATTAGATTCATTTAACATTAAGTTTGAGTCAAACCTGAGTTGTTCGACTCATTGAACATTTCTACACACGAGCCGAACCTGAATTGGCTCGACTCATTGAACATGTCTACACATGAGCCGAGTCGAGCTGGAGTAGGCCAGCTCGAGCTCGACTCAACTCGAAAAACTCAAGCTTGGACTTGATTCAAACTTGAGTCGAGCTCGAGGTTGACTCGATGATGTAATGTAGAGCTCGAATTCAACTCGTTTAACTTGGTTATGTTAAGTATGTGTTGTTTCTTTTAACTTGTTAGCTAGTTTAGTTGGTACTCATTTAACTATTTTTTTCAATATAAGTCAACATTCATTATTTAGTCGAGTCGAGTTTAAACGAGTCGAGTTCTTACAACTCTAGCTTGAATCATTTAACATTTCAAGCATACATTTGAACTCGAAAACCACTCATTTATAAATGAATAGAGTTTGTGTTGAGTATTGACAAGTGAGTTCAAGTCTAGTTCAAGTTGGTTCAACTCGTTGGTGCAGCCCAACTGCTCGAGTGTATGTTGGATCTTGAGTACCGGGTCCAGTAATGATGGGTTACACCTCGATCCATCTTTCAATGGACAGTCTCCCGTTTACATGCTGGTGAAATACATGCACGGTGAAAACAGATGTGAACGTGGGCATGACCAACACGGGTGGCAGGAAAGGTTATGGTCCACAAGGAAGCCATGGTGGGGATCGTAGGCTTGGAAGAGTTTACAGTGGGGGTGGAGAAGAAAAGAAATGAAAGTAAGGTGGAAAATTGGGAACGGCCAGACGGCTAAATTCTGGTTAGATAAGTGGAGGATAGTATCCTGGTTGAATTGGAAGAGGGAAGGACTCCGGCAGAATTTGGCAGGGCTACGCAAAAAGGAGGTATGTTGTTGATGTACCAGAGGGTTTGGGGGATGTGGGGATCTTTTCAAAGGCAACTCTATTAAAGTAGAATGACAAGCTTATTTTGGTCGGATGCCGTTAATAAGTCTATTTCGGTTAAAGAGGTGCATGAAGTGATTAGAATTATTAAGGCAATAGAATCTTGGAGACAGGGGATATGGACAGGCCTAGCCCCTCCTCTGGCTAGTTGGTTTCTCTATCTGGTCTGTGAGCATAGGTTGCCAATTTTGGACATCTTTCAGCAGCGAGGAATTCAGCTAGCAAATTATTGTCATTTATGAAAACAAAAGGTTGACTAATAATCATCTAGTGATTCACCATAGTGAAGTGAAAAAGCCTAGAGCTGGATAATGGGTCGGTTTGGGAGAAGAGGGATACCATGGCAGCTTGTTAAAAGTTGTTTTAGTTCTGGCAGAAAGAACACTTTTGTGTTAAATGGGTGTCCAAATGTTGGGCAATCTCATTTCGGTGTTGGTATCTTTGATGGGTCAAAAATGCCATTAGGCATGATAACTGGTGAAAAGGATGGTCAAAGGCGTTTGAGTTTATGATCTAGCAATGGTGTAAGAAAACATACCGGGCAATGAAGTGAGATTATTGGGAAAGGAAGGCTCAGAAAATATGGCTTGATTTGAATATCTGTTAGGGCAAAGAGGAGGGTAGTGAGTAGTCGCTAGCTTGCAACCTTACACTCCGGAGGATAGGTGGTCGATGGGTGTGTTGTTATAGAGATTGTGGGACAACATATATGGAAGTGAATGTTAGAGAATTAGTTGGACTTCATGATGATGAGGCTGAGTTTAACATGCTGAGAAGATGCCTTCAATGTAGCCAGAAGAGCTATGGTGCCAGTGACGTCTAATAATAGAGGATAGGAGACCAGACTAAAAGGGTGCATTGCTGGAAGATGAAGGTGGCCGGCTAGATGGGCCGAGTTGGAGTCCTTTGCTGGCAGCATGCAGATTTCAAAGTTGAACATCTCTATGCAAATAGGGAAAATTATTAAGCAAAGTTTGAAAACAGTGGATAAATATGAGGTAGGATAAGGGTTTGTAGTGTAGTGGTAGATGCTCCAGTGTTGGGACTCTTATTAGTTTAGGAGACATTGTTCTGGTCTTTTGGGAGCTTAGCCGTACGATGTTGTGCATCTAATTTTGCATTTCTCCAGTATAGTAAATGTTTTTTCTTGTTGTTGTTTTTCATTCTTCTTTGTAAATAATCATTCAGTTGCAATAAAGTTAGGAAGACACTCTCCAAATAAGTTTTTATTGGAACATGGAGAAAATAGGGTTTTTTTTTTTTTTTTTAAAGTTGATAGAGAATGCTAGCATTTTGGTTTGTGATTTTTTCTAATTTCATCTCTATTGTAGCATCATTTCTCTGAAAAGAGTGCATATTTTACAGTCTATGTGTACTTGTCAAACATAAGCCATTTGAATGTCATTAGACATCATGTGCCATATGATGTTGCTTCCTTGAAGAGTTTTTTCCTAGAGAGAAAATGACCCAAAAAATCCCTTGGTATTAGAGACTAGGTTCCCACTAAAGCACTGGGTGACCAGGAGCATTGGCCTACAATGAAGTAAAGCGTTGATGGGACAATAGTTAAGGCATTCTTTAATATGAGCATATTCTTGTACCCGGCAAAAAGAAAACAAGACGGCAGGGAATAAAAACTAGTAATGCCTCTTCAACATTCTTGTAGGTGCACTTGAACCGTTGCTTCTAGAGATACACATGCATTATGTGCCTAGGGGAGCACCAATTGGTTGCGTCATAGCACAGGCACCGGTGAAATTTCATGTTTTCTAGGAGGGCCCATAAGGTTCTCCTTTTCTCTCTAAGGTAGCTATTTTGCTTGTAGATTCGGATTGGAAAGGAAAAGTTTTTTATAGAAAATTTTGCTGGAAGAAGCTGAAAGGGGGAAATTTCATCCTATCCTAAAATCAAGCGTGTGTGGGAACAAGAAAAGAATAAACGAAGAATTTTTTGTGCATTTGATGAGTGAGTAAGTGGAAGAAGAGAAAATTAGTTACGCTTTTGGATATAACAAATTGTTTGAATGCTATGAAGGAGCTTGGAGAATTTAAATTGTCAATTTATCCTACTTGATGCAAATTAAAATCTTTTGGTTAAAATCACAACGAAAACAATAAGAAGCTCGAGAAAAAAAGGAAGCTACACATCAAGAAGGAAAAGGAGATCAATCCAGCTTTATATTATCTACAAGATTATTCAGAAACCGTCATATTGTTAGTTGGGCTGAATGCTTAAAATTGATCATATTGTTGGAGCTTGGAGGGTGTATTGAATGACCGTCAAATAAAGATTTTGCCATGAACAACCTATGAAACAATAACACACGAAGAAAAGGGCATATACAAAGAGGGTTGAGGAGCTGATAAGAAGTCTAACCTTCTTTTTGTACTAGTGAAACAAGAAAAACTAAGAAGACCCGACCTACTATTGATAGAATAAAAAATATGTCTCTCGAGTAAAGAAAAAAAAAAAACACAAAATAAACATCTTCACCTCCCCGACATAGAAATTCTAGTAATGGTGAAAGCCCTCTTTCCCATTCTTTCTCATGTGCAAACACCAAATCTTCAGTGGCACTGTTGCCTATCGTCTGACATCTATTTTTCCAACTCACCCTTACACAAAAACTCCAACAACAAATGTAGTGGTGAAGTTCGTCGAAGCCATAAGCACGAAAAGAATAGCATAGAATACAAAGGGGTTTTCCCTCTCATCAGTGGGATAGAGAGAAAAAAAAGGAATCAAGTGATCTCCCATCGGCATAAAAATTGCTGTGTGAAATGCCTTTGACAATTGTTACCTCTTTATGTAACTAGGTTGAACGACTTTGATGGGATAAACTTCATTGCTAGCTGAATGAACATGTGTTAATGAGTAAGTGAAATTTACCAAGATGAAAAGTTGGTCCTATTGGTTTTGGCTTTTTACCCACGTAACATTCATCCAAAATCACCAATTTTGGGATGAAAGCTTTAACCAATGTTGTAAAAGGCGAGAAAACGAGGTGAGGTGAGGCGAGTCATTAATTGAAGCGTAAGCTTCATGAACAAATTTGTGAATTATATAATATTTATAAAAATAATAACAAAACTGGAAAAAGTGACTACAATACTAAACATATCAATAAAGAACAATACACAACATATGCAAACCACAATCATTTGTAAGTCCAAAGAAATACAATGTCATAACAACTAAGATTCAGATGATAATATCAACTAAGAGAATAAGTAAATAACAAGTATATCTGAACAATAACATATGTAGTGTATAAACATTAAAAAAGTAACTAATTTGTGTAATTATCAAGTGATATTTAACAAAGTTCAAATGAATTGGTCAATTGGATCTTCATCATTGTCATCTTCTTTAATGGACGACAGTTCATCATCATTTGAATCGTCCATATATTGAATATGTTCATCTTCTTCTTGAGTTGCTTTATCATCAAAACTCTCATGTTCTAAATCTTCTATTATTGTTTTACCTCATATAAAAACAATAACACACAATAAAATATAACAGTTAGTAAAGAAAAAAGACAATGTTTTGATTTTTATTTCAAAAATTAAAAACATATAGCAATACCTTTGCCAACACTTTTTTTTTTGAGAAGAAGAAGCACTTTCACGCTTTTTCATAGACATTGACAGATCTTCAAAAGGAATGATATTAATGTCATCGATCTCAAACGATGAGTGCCACCAAGAATCATCTAATGAAAGCGGTAAAACAACATCTTCTTGTTCAACAACCCATTCATTATCTGAATCAATAGTATCAACACATAATGGATCTTGAGTACTTTTCTTTCTCATTTCTCTTTCATTCAACTTCATATTATACATGACAAAAGCCAAAGAATTAAGTTTTTCTTGGTCAAGGTGATTTCTTCTTTTTGTATGTACCTATCATGTTTTGTCTCCAGAATTTCAAGACGGTGATTATTATATTAAAAATCCCAAAGGCAAGGAGGTAATGCGGATTGTTACTCAAGATGAAAGGTTTTGGAAGGTAATATTATATATTATTAAAGTTACATTACCTTTAGTGAAGGTGTTGAGAGTTGTTGATTCAGATGAAAAGCCAGTTATGGGATTTTTGTACAATCATACGAAAAGGGTAAAAGAAGAAATAGCATACAATGTAGATAATGATTAGAAAAGGTATACAAAAATTAGGCAAATAATTGATGGTAAGTGGGATAATCAAATGCATCACTGTTTACATGCTGTAGGGTATTATTTAAACCCACATTTTCATTATGATGATGATGTCCTCACGGATAGAAGAATAAAGGCTGGACTAATGAAATGCTTAGACATTATGGTTCAAACATTCATTTCTACACAATTCAATATTGTCTTTTTTCCTTTGTATTTCACTTTTTTGTACCTGCAAATAATTATTGAAAAATTGTACTACACTTTGTGGTGCTTTGTCACATGCTTTAGCATCTTTTTTAGTTCCAGCCAAGTGTTGTTTCATTCTGCAAACTCCACCTCTATAAGTTTTCTTACAATAATTGCATATCAAGTTTCCCTTTTTTTCTTTATCATTAGGATCTTCTTCAACACAATGTTCCCATGCTGGATCCCGTCGAGACATTTTTTCTCAAACCTAAACAATGTACTACAAATAAGCATCCAATGAGTTCAATTACATTGTATGCAAAAACTCAAATTGCTAAGCATACCCAAATAATAACAACACATAATGTAACAAATATTAACACCATACGACAAATTTAAATTATTTTAAGAAGTAATAACATATGACAAACTAAATGCAAAATAACTAATAAAAAATACATAAAAATATAAAATGATTGTCTAGCACAATCAATCAATTACCATCGCCATGTTCTTTAACTTGATAACCATACTAATGAACAAGCAGCTCTTTCAAAAGGAGAACATGTTTAAAATAGAAACATGGTATCGCCATGATGAAAGAACACAAACAGATAATGTTTCATGGAAATTTCTAAGCAAGTCATGCGAGTATAGCAGGGATATAATGTAGGTCGAGATGATTCAAGATGACTCCAGATATAAGCTTTTGCGTCATTGTAGGTTGAGATGTTGGGTTAATCTTTTATGCTTACATAAAAACAAACTTTTGTCTTTTTGGGACAGGCTAATGCTACTGGTCATTATATTTTTTGGGACAGGCTAATGATAACCGAATGTTGTTTTCACTGTAAGGGGGGTTACATAGAACCGGTCGTTTAAGGTCTTGTAACTAAATATGTTTATTTGAATGAATGTGGTTCATCGCCTAATCAATTGGGTCGATCAGTAGCAATTAAAAAAGAAGAACGAGAACTTTTTAATGACATGAACTCCACTGCCCCATCTACAAGTCATTCATATGGGCACAACGTTCAATTCAAAATAGTTGTAAACTTAAGCACAAGGCAGTGTACTGACATGAATAGGTGAATGAAACTCCATGCCAATCATCCAAATAACTGATTAAACGAAGCAAAAGAATTATAGAATTTTCCGAATGCTTAGTCCTAAACGAATCCAATCTCCAATTACTCTCTATCGTGGCCATAAAATACACGGCAACTGATGACAACATTAGGCGCAAAATGCATCATGAAACCAAGAGTAGACAAACAAGACCTCACCAATCATAGTCATTCTTTTCGTCCTCCATAGCACATGAAACCAAGAGTATACAAACCAAGAGTATACACTAATATACAAACCATAGGCATATGGAAGAAATGAACTGCTGTATTATATGCTAATAGGAAGAAGCAAGACATTTAAAGTTTAAACTCACATGTGAGTTGGAGAGTGCCTTGCAGCCAGGCCTGTCGTTGGAGAGTGCCTTGAAGCAGCCGTGCCCTTTCACCTTTTCAGCCGAGGAGAAGAAAGCTCCTTCTTGGAGAAAAGTGTGGGGACGAGTGATTTGGGATTGATATTGAGAAAAGGGCAGTTAGGGATAGAAATAGAGTTTAATTAGGGTTACATTAAAAGCCACTAAATAGACTAACTTTTGTAACTTACATGTGAGACTAATTGTTGGGTTAATTTTTAATTTTTTACATTAAATGCCACTAAATGAATCTGTCCTTGAGGCACACGAGTCAAGTAGAAGCATGCCAATGTGTGAGGCGTACGCCTCACACACATGAGGCGCACGCTTCAGGGACACATGCGCCACAAACCACTGCCTCAAGGCATTTTTCCTTAAAAACACCTTGACTCACAATTTTTTTGTGAGAAGCGTACGCTTCTCACAACATTGGCTTTAACTACATTTGATGGTGTGGAAAAAGCCATGCCATTTCTCCTCCTTTACAGTATTCTCCTATCTCATCAAATGAACCCTAAAGGAGATTAAATACGGATTTCCCTCGAAGAAAAACAGTATGGAGATGGTATCCTCGAGACAATATCTTTTTTTGAGATGTGAGAAAGACCATTATATTTGAAGGACGAGTATGCGCTTCCACATGCTTTGCATACATGTGAATCTCCCATCTGAAGTTTGAGGATGCCCCTTCTTTACCAAATTGCTGAAAGGCAAATTTGCTGTCCGGATGAGTCTATAGGTTTCATATTAGTTGAAAAGACAACTCTACCCACCCTTCCTCCAAACTGCCATTGCCACCCAACGTTTCCTCTCCCCATGATCCTTAGGTTTCCCATCTATTGTTTTTGAGTGATTCAACATAGCATATCACTATGCACATATGAGTGAATACAACATTTTCATCAAAACCAGTAAAAGGTAGAGTTTGTCCTTCAATAAGTAACCTAGTGATATTTTCCTTTTATCTGCATGTATATAGTATTGATCTTATAGGATGCATCCTATATATGTGGTGACAGAGAGCAAATGAGACATCCTCAATCACCCAAGGAGAAGAATAATGCACCAAACTAGTGAAATAGATATAAGATGTGGGCATTATTGAAGAGTACCATGACGATAGACGATGAAATTATTGCAAATGGCACTATGCCTCTTTGAGTGGTATCTTCTATATCTAGATGCAATGGAGAAGTCGTCTACTACAGCACATGTGAAGGAATTGCAGCCTACTACTTGTGATGACACCCAAGGTGTCAGCATAACACATGATAATCACACCAAAAATCTTCTTCAAAAGTAGCTAGTGAAACATAGTTCTACCACAAATGTTGTTGATGATTCTTATAAGCAATCATGGAGGAAAAGTAATTGTTGTCATATGCAATTTGCACCCACCCACACGATCTGAAAAATCACTATTTTTCAAACTATGAATGTGCATGTGATAGATGACAAACTTCTTCCAAAAATCACATGGATGAGGCTGAGGTGCAACCAGAGGTGCAAAATTGTTGCAATATGCCGAATAAGGCATGGACTGGAGTAGAGTTCTTCCTCTTTCATAGATTTTGGCAACCTGCTAGTCAACGAGCATTTGTTATATGCTATTGACATTGTGATGCAGCTCCATGGACAGAGGTCCTCATTGTAGTCTCTGGCCTACAAGGCTTCATTGGCCATGCAAGAGACTCAACTAAATGAGGCTAAAAAAAGGTGCTCTTCATTGGAACTAGCTAGCAAGCCTCAAGTAGAGGAACTGCTACAGTGACGGAAAACAACGGGTTGCCATTTGGAAAAACTAATGCCATAAATTTTTTACTTTAAAGTGGGCAAAGAGAATTCAGAGCATGTGTTTTTGGTATGGCAATAAAAAAGGAAAAAATAATCGAGAGTGAAGGAAAAGAATAAACAAAATAAGAAGAAGAGAGAAGTAAAACATGTTGTGCATGTGGATGATGAGGAAGATAAGTATTAGGTAGATGAAAAAAACTAATAAGATGAGGAAGAGGAGAAGATGGAGTTGGAGGAATGCAGTGAAATTGATGTGAGAGAGAAAAGGAGGAAGAGTGATGGCATCAGCAGGAATACTCATAGACGATGATAGGTGGTGATCAACCCGATGAGGTATGAAATTGTCAATTTCTTCGTAGTAGTATGCCTATAATTTCTTGATTTAGATGTTTATTGATTCTTGTAGATGTTTGTTGCATACTATCTCTTGAGTGCCACTTTTTTTTATGACTTTGG
Source organism: Nymphaea thermarum (assembly GCA_011799765.1). NCBI lineage: Eukaryota > Viridiplantae > Streptophyta > Magnoliopsida > Nymphaeales > Nymphaeaceae > Nymphaea > Nymphaea thermarum. The sequence goes on from JAANDH010001133.1 coordinate 46,379, forward strand.
CTTGTTGTCGACGTATTTTGTTGCTTTTTTCAGATGTTAGTTCTTTGTACTAAAGTTTTGCCCTTTGTTATGGTACTTTTCACTTTTTTTAAAAAAAAAATGTTTCACTTTCTTTATCATTGTATGGTTTAGCTATTTGTCACTTGTTTTAGAGGCTTGCAACATTATATTTGTCTCTTTCTTAAGGATTATGTGTGTTAGATATTTGTCTTTTTTCATGATTATCGCTTGTTGTAGATGTGATTTGTTGCTTGTTCTAGATCTTAGTTGCTTGTGTTAGAGTTTTGTATTGTTTTGGTGATCACTGCTCTTTTTTAGATGTTTTGCTTTCTTTGGGACTGTCTATTTTAGATATTTGCCACTCGTCACTTCCTTTACATATTTGTCACTTGTTTTAAATAATTGTCATTTGTCTCACATATCAGTTGCCAGTTAAGAAGCTCATGTCACCACATTATCGCTTATTCATAGAACGCACATGTTTCTTCGTGCTGTTCAATTGATGTTATGTGTTTTTTCTAGCGTAGAGTGCAGAGAGGAAATAAGGATTAGTGATTTTTTATTGACTCACGTAGTTGGCACATGATTTCCGGGTAGTATTCAGTCCTATTGGAATTACAAAATGAGCATTTGATGGCCATGCATTTTGTAGCATTCTGGGAAAGCATCATAATAATATGGATAGGCACATGTGCCACTTGCTATCGAAATACTAGAATGTGTATACCAAGCTTATCCAGTTTGAAGAATTTTATGTTGCAAGATATTTCCCATATCATTGTATTGAGTTGCCATTAAGAACCAGTGATTGGTAGCATGCGACGAATAATTAGAGCAATGTTATGAAGGATGATGCACCTGATTCCATGAATGTTGGTTTCTGAGTAATGAATTTGAGTTATACCTTCACAAAATAACCTTAGGGATAAATACCAATAAGAAGTTGCAAACATTCATCTTGTCCATATTTGGCACTACCTATTCAACGATTTTCTGAAAGGAAAATATATGTTCAGTTCATGTAATTCCTTGCTTGTGGCCTCACTAGCCAACCCACCCATGGGCAAAGAAGCTCAATCAAACTAGCCCAAGAAGACTGTTCCACAACAAGCCAAGGTGATCCTATACTTGGAAAACACGTAGGCAAGAAGCTCACCATATGACAACTTGGGGTTATCTACCATGCAGCCTATTATTCAATTAAATAAATGATAAATGCCACAAATAGTGGTAACTAAATTTCAAAAAAATTAATACTACTAATAAAAATAAACTTGTAGAAATTTAGTTATGGCTGAATGGTAGACATGTTTCAGTGGGTTAAGATGCCACGTGTCAAGTAGTGATTGAGTAACTACTAGTTAGGAAGGAAAAGAAGGGAGGAGGGGGGGGGGGGGGGAGAAAGAAACAAGACAAGGAAGTGGAGCAGAAAGCCTAAGTAATTGGGAGGCCTTTCACCCCACTTTAGACGGTTAGTGGGAAACAATTGGCGCCATTGAGATAAGTATGCCACTCCATCTCTTGTTGCTTGTGAACTACAAGAAACTATCCTCTATCTATAACTCATTAAACCAATGAATGGATTTTGATTCTTCTTGAGACTGCATGATAGATGGGCGAAATGATTACCCTTTTTAAGCATATATTATGAAAGAAAATCTGAAAATAGACAAAATTTGAGATCATGGAGAGAGAGAGAGGGAGCAAGGTCGTCTAGACTTACCAACATGGATCTGATTTCTGTTTCGATGGCATGAATGATCTAGGAGCTGATCCAAAAAATCTCACATTGCTGTTGCAAAAATTCGTTATTTTGGATCTACACTCAGATAATGATTGTTAGTAATCTTAAATTAGGAAAAAAATTTAGTTTTTGTTGCTAGATTATGATAATTAACTGTGAAATTCAGAGAAGCAAATCTTCTTCAAATCGGTGGACTCGATTATGCCTTTTTGCAAACCTTGACTCCTTCCCTATCTAATAGCCAAAAACATTAAGCCATAGATATTTGCTAAACCTTTAGGATGCCTGAAAACAATCACTGAATGTCTTACCATAACCATCGAGGAAGAAAGTGTCATCATTGCTATGGAAGAAGCACATAGGGTCATGATAATGGACAACGACTTCCCATCTAATTACCCAAGCATATGTTGTCACTCCAAAAAGAGGACTATCAGAGACAAAGTCAAGCTTCAGAAAGAATTAGAGTGAAATCATTATTTGATTTCCATGAATACAATTTGTGGGCTGAGAAAATGCAGCTATAGGTCTTTGACTTTCAACAACCACCGAGATATGATCTCTTAGTTCAGTACACCATAGGTTTGGCATTAAACATGATCTAGTGCCTTAAACTTTGCTTTGAGATCAACATTAAAGCAAGATTTTCTAAAAAGCATGGACCCTGGAAACATAAAGCAATTTATAACTATAACATAGGTAAGTATTTTATGAGAAACCTAAAAAATCAATGAACATCTTTATATGTTTGAGGATGACCATGCACAAGTGAAGAAAACATAAATTACCTGTCTTTGTTGCAGAAAACAAATAGCATGACTTATAGGTTACTTGTGGTGCTTTGGGTAGGCCATCTAGCCACAAAAGTCTTACTTGTCCTTAAATTTGATGATTAAAATGATTGTAGTTGCATTTGTGCTTTGCATCACATTAATATCTTCATGATTAAAATATCATAACTGAAAATTTCCTCATCCAATGATTAAATGCAAGTTGGCATAATTAAAATTGATAAAGTGCATATGCACGTGCATGAAATGAAGAAGAAAAGCTCATAGCTTGCATAAAACGATAAGCCTATAAAATCAACAAGTCTCATGAGCCAGGGATATATCTCTATCAGCAAATTAAAAAGGGTGGCTATTGCAGCAACTAATTAGTTAACTAAATGCTAGACAAAGGCTTCATCTACCCTTAGGATGTCTCCAGTTTTTTATGTGTGAACAGATTGGATGCATTGAAATCTAATTTAGCAAGTTCTACATAGGTATCATTGTTCACAAGTGGCATCTTGTAAATCAAATAAACTTTTAGGTAGCATGTGTTATTCACTTACATATGATTTACCATATCTATATTTCTTAACATATTTAATGAACTTCTAAAGAAAAAAACAGAAAAATGAGACTTCATGTTGTGGAGTCAACAACAGGGATAGCATCAGGAGTACTCTATGCAGCCTTGTACATTTTAAAAAACTGAGCTGAACTGGCCATGACTCATATTGACTGCTATTCCACTGATTATAAAGGAAAAATAAAGTAAATAAAATGCATAGAAAAAATAATACTTTTCATGTTTGATCTTTCCCAGGCTATATTGCATTTAGATCTTTATGAACAATGCGTTATGTGTCAACTTGTGATTATTTACACTATTGAAATAAGTGGATTTTCTAATAGCTAAGGTCTGAAGAGTAAAATGTTGCAAGAGTTCAAATGCGGTTCATTGCTCACAAAAATAAGGCTTGCATACTTTAAGAATGAACATACTATTGAATGTCCTTCGCATACTTAATGCAAAAAGGCATTTTTGATTTCAAAATGAGATGGGAAAGATAGATGAAAAAACAAGTCTATTTGATTAGGCTTTAGCTACAACATTCATTGATCGACAAAAGAAAAACAAAAGTGAGAGAGAGTGATTGCCGTGGGTTGTGAATGGCATGCACCTATGTTGCAAAGTAGTGGATGACCCACACTTATGTTGCACAACTACAAACGAGAGCTTCCAATTAGCAGTTCGCTAAGTAAGCATTGCATCCATCACCGGAGTCTCAATCAAGTGTTGGGAAATCATCTGCCATCGGGTCAAATATGCAGTCGATGAGATCCTCTTCATCAACAATCAAGCTCTTGATTTGTTGAACCTTCCTACCGACACTATCAGGATAGAGATCTATACCTCTTCGGGAGTCATCTCTCCTGTCCTGAGAAATTGATGTTGTCCTACAATCACTGGCTCAGAACACAACAGAAATTGCCGAAAGTTGAAAACATAGCTGCCGACGATGTGAAGGCACCATCTCTCCTCATGGTTATTACTAAGAATTTCAACTAGAAGAAGAAAAGCCTGAGGAAAATGGAGTTGCTAGTGACAATGCAAGAGGAATGAGAAGTGATGAATGCAATATGATGCGCACGGGACAGAGTTTCGATAGGAGTAATGGAGTTGAGAAGAGGCAGATTGGTAGTATGGGCATCCTTCAGGTCGAGAGGTGACCACCCCCAACAAAAGAAATGGCAGATAAGAAAGAGGGAGAGGAGAGAGTATGGGGTTGGCTACTGATTAGGGCTTAGCAGGGGGTTTCTCCGTGGATAAAAACTGTGAACAAAGAGAGAGAGAGAGAAAGAGAGAGAGAGAGAGAGAGCAATAGCTTGTCAAATAATAAATTGGATAATGTAGGAATAGGTTGCAAATTGTTCCTGGGGGCCATTTTGGCATTTTTTATTTGCTGTTATGATGCCATGCGTCGATGATAGCTATGAGCCACCCTTATTCAAGCAATCTCCTTAATAGAACTTTGCAAGAGTCCACCCATCCTCTCATACAAATCATCATATTAAGGTGCTGAACTAAAATATTGTCCACCCATTTGTCGAATCAAAATCTCACTCTATCCCCCTTGCTAGCTTTCCAAACAATTCAAGATTCAATAAGACTCCACCCCCATCCCAAGCTCCTCTAACTCCAAACCCCCCTTTCCAAGGCTTTTTAAGAGTCCATAGACTCTTAGTTAGGCCAATGGGACTCCTATTGAACCACATTGCCAACAAGATATTATTATTGAAAATCCCACATACCTAACTAGCCAAAGAAATGACAACATGCTGCATTCTAATCTTTAATGGTGTTTATTGGGATTCAAGAGATCAACATCTAGTAAGCCGGCAGTCTGGAAATGCTATACTTTATGAGACATAGCTTGCCCACATACGAGAGCATCATAGCACGCAAATTTGAGAGTCTTCCATTCCATCTACTTGAAAGATCACGACAATGCACCTTTGTTGTCCTTCCACTAAAAGGTGAACAACAAAATATGAGATAGAAAGAGATTTGCATCTCCAACCCATCAAATTTACAAGACAATCAACTTGTACTGTATTCACATTAAAAGGGACCAATCTAAACTTCTCCTTGTCAATTTTAATGTTTGCTCTCTCTTCCAACTATGTTATCACCATCCTTATAACTATTAGAGACTTTTTGGCTGCCTTGCTATACATAAATACATCATCAGCGAAGATCAATGCTTCCAGAGAAGGAACTAAAGTCACACATCTTGTCAATTTAATACCTTTTTATGCTACTTTAACCTTCAAGCACCTGGCAAAAACTAAACAAAAAAAAAGAGGTGAGATCAAAGGTCCTTTTGCCTAAGGCCCTATTTCTCCTAAATTTTTTTACCTCATCTACCATTAATGAGTACGGAAAATGAGGCAGTGGTGAGACAAGTCACTATCAACTTTACCCAATGAGGATGGAAAACCTAATCATGAAAGGCTATCCTTTAGAAAGTTCTAGGAAATCGATCACATGCTTTAGATAAATCCAGTTTCAACCTACCTTTCCTTACCCCTACTTAACATATTAATAGGTTCATTAGCCATACATATTTGATCATGTATCACCATTGACTCTGAAAAAAGCTCCTTGGTTATCTCCTATGATGTAGGAGGAACAAATTTTGTATCCATGTTTGCATCCCCAAAATTTATTTTGGTTTTTGGAGTGTTTTAGAAAAATGAGGTTTTATTTTAAAATAACAGAAAAAGGAACTCGCCCATCAATAAGAGATCCAACGTCTCTCAATGCATTTATTGGAGGTAACCCAACCAGACCTTTTGCTTATCATATTCCGATATTTGAAATTTTATCCTAAATCTTATATGCATGTGTGCTCAAGTTTAAATAAAATTTTTAAAAATATTGAAACAAATTTTGAAATGATTAAAATATGATTTAGTTTTTTTTTTAAAATGCCCTCAAGTCTAGAACAATGGTCTTAAGGGTGAATGAACCGTTAACAATAAGTAACTTGAGAAACTTGATATTGAATTTTTGGAATAGCTAAATAATATAGAAAACAAAATTGTTTAAAAGAGACACTTGTAAGATCATTTGAGTTCTTCAAATATTGTCACTAAAACTCAAATAAAAGATAACTTATATTTGAAGATAGTTTTGAAAATTGAAGTTCTAACTTATGTGAGGAAATATGATTAGGAACATACTTATAAATTAGTTGTTTTACAAAACATGATTACAACTTTTATGCTTTGCAAAAGCAACTTTTTTAGTTTTGTCTAAAAACAATATATCAAAATAGATGGACGATGACCATAGTTCTTGTTCATCATAGGGCCAAAGAGAGAAATTTTGAAATACTGCAAATATTAAAATAATATGTTGGAAAGAGTGAAGATTTGATATTTAAAATAATAAAATATTATAATTTGTAGGGATGTTTTCCTTGAGTCATAAGTAAGTTCTAAGATTTTGCCTTAATTCGATTATCACCTCATTAGGGCTTGATCTTGTACTACTTAAGCTTTTTAGAGATGTGCTTATGAGAATTCATGAGTTCCATAAGTGATTGTGTATGCATAATTACATAAATTTTCATAACAAAAAAATAAACAATTCATACCATAACATACATCTATGAAGCAACAAAAAAAATGATGGAAATTGATAAAGATAAGATTTCATCTAGCAAGTCACTCAAGGGTATATTAAAAATATAGATAAGCCAATGGAAAAAAAAATATAAAACATGAATTTACGATTTGAAAAATCGAAAATGATATGCTCAATGCAAATTAACATGTACATCAATCATGTTTGGGTGCTTCTTGGGTTGAACATGTCCTAACCTCAAAATGATAAAAGTTGAAACCCCAAATCTTCACATCATATTACACATCCACAAACAATCAAACCATCAAAATAGAGAATTGGACAGAGAAATGAAAAGATAGATATATGAAGAAAAGTCAAGAATAGAAATAAAAAAATTAAAGGAGAGAAAGAGAAAAATGAAAATACATAGAGAGAATAAAGATGAGTAGGGGAGAGAAAGAGAGAGATATTTGAAAGCGAAAGAATTAAATGAGAGAGAAATGAAAAGTGGAATAAAAAGAAAGAAACTAAAATGAGAAATTAAAATGAGAGAAATATAAGTTAAAACGATAAAGAAAAGTTAAGAATGAGAGAAATAAACATTAAAATGAAAAAGAGAGGAGTAAAGAATAAGAGAAGAGAAAAAGAAGTTCAAATGAAAGTGAGAAAAGTTAAAATGAGAGAAAAATAAGTTTAAAAGAGATAAACGAGTTAAAAGAAATGAAGAAACTAGTTAAAATGATAAAAGCATAAGTTAAAAAGAGATAAAAAAAAAAATTTTGAGGACGTTTGCCTTGGTCATGCTTCTGAAGCTTCAAGGAGGATCCTTAGCTTCGGAGGGACTCTAGACCTTCATCAGCTTGTTGTGAAGAAAAAAGACAAGAAAATGGTAGAAAAAAAAGTTATAAATACCTTAAAAAAAAACTTGGTGTAGAGGTGACTCCTTAGCTCTCTTGGGCAAAGAGAATTCTTTGATAGTAGCTCGAACGGTTTGGAGATACTTCTCAAGAGTCCATCATAAGCTCCTCCAAGGTCTCCTCTTCTTGGAAATGAAGGTTTGAAGTTTAATATTAGAAAAGCCAAACAAGAAAAATTGAATAAGAAGAAGAAGAGATAGAAGAGGAGAAGAAGAAATCTGGAAGAGGAGAGAGAGGGCTCAAAAGCTTGAAACGATGATGGATTTTCATGTTAAATGAGAGAAATAACGAAGTATAAAGAGCATTGTGACCTTTTGTCAAAATGAAATTAGCCATTAATTAGTAGTATTGACTTAAAATAGCTTACAAACACTAAGAGGGTGAAATCTGTCCAAAAATAGGTTGATTAAACCAGGGGGCAGACTGCTACCCAAGGCTTGCACAGCCTAGGCCTGGCCCATTGGCAAGCCTAAACATGCCAAGCTGGCTTGCCATAGGCGTATTCTAGCCTGTGGTGGCTGGCTGCCGGCTGGGCCTGGCCAAGTACAGGCCTAGCCTGGCTGGGCTTCACAGGTTAGAATTGGGTAGACAGAACTATTCCTGACTGAGCCAGGCTATGCAGGCCAGACCGTAGCAGGCCAAGCCAGCTAGGGCCAGAAATCGTCAGGCCAAGGCCGTGCCTGGCTATGCCAGGCTTGGTGAGCCTGCCACATTGGTGATGGGTCCTACAAAGGGTATTTTGGTATTTTTGGTGAAAAATAAGGTTATTTTAGAAAAAAAAGGATATATCAAGAAAACCAAGGCCATTTTGAGAAATTCAATGATAATTTTAGAAAATCAAGGGTATTTTGAGAATCTTGAATTATAAATTATTGGTATTTGGAAAACAATTATAATGTCCCGACACTTGGGCTGGGAATGATTTGTGACTTTTATTCGGATTTGAAAATAGATCTAGCTCTCGGATTTGGAGCTGGATTTGAATCAAGAGCTTAGAATGAATAATAAATAATATATTTGCATTTGGATCTTGAATTTGGAGCTAAAATTCATATTTGAGTTTGAACCTCAGATTTAAGACTGAATTGAGGTAAAAACATGGAGTTGGATCTAGATTAAGAATTTGGAACTGAACAAGGATATGGAGCTAGACTTTGGATCGGGTTTGAATTGGATTGAAGACACAAATTGGGATCAAATGAGTCCAGAATTAAGATTTGGATGAAGGTCTAGATTAAAAATTCTGTTGTGGATCTAGTTTTAGAATTTGGATTTGAATATGGATCTATTTGGATTTGAGGCTATTATTTCGATATGGATTTGAATATAGGGCTATGTTTTTGATATAGATCTGGGATTTGGATTGGGCTAAGGTCTGGGGATTTGTTTTAGGCTATATGAGTTTTTGAATCGGATCCCAGTTTGAATTATAGAATAAGTCTAAATTGAGATTGGGCTTTGTGTCCAAAGTCTGAAATTAGATCCAAATAAGTCCCAAATATCGTTGATAGTCCATAAAAGAAGAAATTGGTCATAATTAAGAGAAATTGAAGTGTTTAAAGCTGATAATCATTGAAGGCTGTCGTAAAATGATCACAAAATGTTCGAAAAATTGCTAAATATAAAATTTCGAAAAAACTTCATTTTCATGCAAGGAACCATTGATCAATATATGAGATGTTATGTTCCATATGGCTCTTAGCTATGATTGAAAGAATTTGGTATTCACTTAAACTATTTCACTTTAGTCTTACACTTCCATATAGTCTCCTCCATTAATGAAGCTCTTTCCAGCTCTTTGCCGAACTTGATTTCTTCATCACTGTCTTGCACATGCCCATTCTCAACTCTTTCTTGAAGCCCACCCACTTCTGAAAATGCCTTCTTATCTAATTCTCAAAAATTCCGCCCTTTCGATAATCTTTTTAACTGTTCCTCATGCATAAAACCAATAACATGGGATAACCTATCTCTTTATGGCACCATGCTCACATCAAACAGCCACTGCTTAAAGAAGTAAAACCGACTTTGACCAGGACTCCTTTTGTTATCCTCCTTCGACACCACGACCAGTGCCTTGTGGTCAAATGCCGATCTCGTCCTCGTGAGAAGTTGGATATAAAACACCTTAGATCCAGCCCGGTCTTGCTCATAAAGCACCAGTCTAATTTACAAAAGATCATTGCTTCTTCACACCTCTTCTTAGACCAAATGAATTTACTAGTCAGGCTTTTTATTTCTATTGAGGCACAACAAGCAATCATATGGTTAATGCAGTAGTGGAACTGAAGATTAGAAGAGATTCTTGTCTTATTATAGGGATGTCTAACAACATTGAAATTTCCAACTACAATAGTCAGATTGTCCTCACTAAGAATATAACCATGCTCCACTGCTAGAGTAGCTCTCTTCAGAGCTAAGTTGGTGGAAAATGTAGACTGCAAACAATCGAAATGGGGCTGCCATTATTGCCCACTGAAACCTGCCCATTAGCCATCTGGCCAATGTCTACCATTCAAGAGCCTACACCTTTCTTTGACTCCAAAAATGAGAAACTATAGGAGCAACAATTTCATGATCATTGTTACATTCAACATCTAGATGGCCAAGTCTCTTTGCTAGACTAAGAAGAGTTATCCTCGACTTGTACGTCTAAATGAAATGTACACCAGGGCTTCTCATGTCAAGAGGGATAGGAGATCCTGGTGAGTTTTTTCCCTCGCAACTCCCTTCACATTCTGATAGATTACAATCATCTTAATCATCCAGGAGAATGCTTGAAGCTCCCTGTCACAATTGTCATTTAGCTGACTTTGATTTTCCTTAGTAATGTTTGGTCCCTTAGTAGAATGACCAGCCCTCATGCTTTCCTTCCTACACTTTATACCAATAGTAGCCAATAGCCAAACCCCATTCCCCATCATCATCACGCTAGTTCATATGCATCACTTCTTCATAACCATGAAGATCACTCAAAGATAGTTCTTTTATATTTTGTGGGTAACTCAATAGTATGGTATAACATCTGAGTTGCTTTTTCAAAATAAAAAGTGAAAGGCACATGACAAACGATGCTATGTACACCAAAAGAAACAATGCAGAGTTTGCACCCATGGATAGCAAGTTTTGACATAACATGCACCAATCTTAATAGGCATACCATGGCAAATGGGCTAAGGATAACTGTTTTATGTTTCACTGGAGTGAATGACTTTAACTCCACAACTTTGTGCATAACATGTGCAATGAGAGCATATCATTACATAAATAAACTTCTTGTTGTGTAAAACTGACGTATTAAAAAGTATGTGCTGTTACTTATGAAATTATTTGTGTTGAGCTAAGCTCATCTATAATTTGCTTCATTTGATCCCTCAACTACTGATATGAAGTTTCCATTTTTTCTTTGTCATAGTTACTATCGCTATCACATTCACTAGTTTAACCTTACCTTCTTGCTTCATCGTTGTTGAGTGTCATTTCATTAGTTTTATTTAATATCACCTTAGGTATTCAAAAATCATGCAACTTCAAGTAGTCTTGCACCATTTCATGTTCTCTAAATCATGAAATTCAAGTATCAATGTGCCATGTTAGTTAGCATTTGTGCGTTCATAAACAATTATTTAAGGGTGATCCCCACATTTTTTTTGTACTTCTGCACCATTTCATGTACATGAAATTCATGCATCACTATATCCGTTAATGGGATCTTTCTCCTGGTTTTAGCGTTCTAGGAGTTGTTAGATTTTGGTTTCTCTTGTTGGATCCTAATTTTGGAGATTTTGTTGGGATTCAGGTTGAATAGAGTTGCGTTTGGTGAGGAACAGAATACAAAATATGGGGTTTGTGCATGATGGTGGATGGGTTATTAATTTCAGCATGGTGAGTGAAGGCCAGAATGGTGAATACCTCTGGCCTTCTCAGGTTGTTTGTGATCATCCCAATTCTTGGTAATGCTTGTTTTTTTTCTCTTTCTTTTGTTTTCTTCTTTTCTTGATCTAATGTAATTTTAGTGTCTATTTCCATTTCCCCTTGCAGTTTTATGCTTTGATGTCCAATATTCATGATTGTGTTGGTTTTTGAGGTGTTGTGTAGATGGACGTTGGGGTACTGGGATCTCATTTTATTTTACTCTTAGTTTTTATGATTTTGGTCTTCAATAGGTGGGTTTGTTTTGATGGGATGATACATTTGCAATGGTTTTTTTGTCCGATTCAAATCTAAAATGTTCTCATTTATGTATAAATGTCATATAATCACTCTTAGGGAGATTATTATTCTACATGTTATAAATGATTATACATAATGATCACTTAAAACACATTATTATACACATCAATAAAAGGATGCATGGCTGCACATGAGTGATTACTTTCATGATTAACTATAACACTCATGAGCAATGACGTAGATAGACTGAAGTTATTACTTACAAGTCTTTCCTCCTCCTCAATGCGATCAGTATTTACAACTACATCTACATTCTACATTAATGTCTATTTAGCATCTAATGTTGATGATAAAACATTAACTGCAATGCCTGAGATCTTCCACCCATCAACTTCTTCATCTACAACAAATAAATCAAATGAGAGAACTTATGTGAGATCCATATTATATGCACAACACTGATTATGCCTTCGATAGCTCTTAGTCATGGGCCAATCAAATGAGAGTTGCTATTTTGCCATTGCCCATTGTTGCAACACGACATGTTTAAGAGCCACATCTTGCATGTACATTATTTACGGGACATTGATTTTGTGTACCAAAACATTATCACTCGTCTATAAGTCATTAATTGCAAGTTCTCTGAAAGTTGCATTTTCACGAGGGTCCCATGGCTAAAGATTTGCAACTTATAACTTGCCATAGCCATGCTAGTTAGTTGTGCACTAATGCAGCTGTTGCTACCCACCAGTTCACAGTCTCAAACCATTCTTATGGAAGGACAACTGCAATCATTTATGTCACCTTTAAATACTTTAAATAAATCTCTAGTATACCTTCCAGCTTTGCTGGATAATGTGTTCATAGCAAAATACAGAGGAATGTTTCTTGTAGCAAGTCATAAATGTTGTTTTGTTTATCATCAAGCATACTTATGAGATATTCTATGATTTTGGTACCATTTAAATAAAATTTCATCAAAATGTCATAATGCTGTCTTGTTGGAACATCAACATAAATTTGGAAAATCTTTACCAACCACCATAAACGACAACAACGTAAGATGAATTCAGAAGAAACTAAACTGAAGGATTTTTTTCATTTTCAATGGAAAGCCTTCCAATTGAACTGTCACGGGCCAACTTTTTCAAGCCGTCCTTGGCCCGCGCGGCGCAAAAGACATTCCCCAAAGCCTTCGGCCAGCCTGACTTTCTCTTAATTTAGCGGAAGCGTTCATCAGTATTCGGAAACTGTGGACTAGACGATGAGTGCAAAGTACTCGACACACCATCACCCAGGTTTTATCCCATAGTCGGCCGTCGGCAAGCCGTAGCCATGAGGCCCTGTCAAAACTTGGTCATTCCTCCAAGTGCCTATCTACTACCAAACGAAATCCTGGGTGGGGGTAGACTTCTCTTGGGAGGAAAGTCCCCAGCTGAAGCCAGTTGACAACTATATGTCATTAAGCAAGGCGGCCGACCATCGCCCTACTCGACGATGAGCATTCACTTACTCGCCCCCGCGTGACTCTACGCGGTTGTGGCATGCAGCATATGCGTCCACTGGGGGAATTGCCCCTAACCCACGCACACATCATTGTGCGACCAAACACTACGCGTGGAGAACCCAACTGATTCCCTATTGGCGGACTTGCAGTTCCAAAGGGACCGCTGATCTTGATGCATTTACACGCTTTGTCGTTGCACTACCGTGCTGCACAGTCCACGTGCATTGTTTTCTGCTTGACTTGGCGTCCGATTGAATGCTTGACTTGGCGTCCGATTGAATCTCACATGCTTTCTATGCCTAAGCTGACCAAGAAGCATAACCTTTTACTGGTTTGGACGGGCCAGACACAGTCGACCGACAACACTCTCCCACCGCTAAAATCGTCACTGTCCTTAGTGACTCTGCCCCGAGTGATAGAAGTTCAGCAACCATTCTCTTTATTTCTCTTCAACTGAGCCCAAATCCGTCTAACTGACGCACCCGTCACGTCGCGGCTACCTGCCTATCGGGCGTTCTGCCTCTAGTCCCACTTTTGGCATCTTCCCACTGTCCTGTCACTGTTTTGCACTTTTACATAGTAAAGTCCGGAACATCTCTGACGACCACTAAGTCACAAATTTCCAAGCTATGTTGTCTACGAGTGCATATGCTCCTTGCTCGAGTCTTGTCAACACTAAGGATAATCCTTTTCCACGTCGGGCCTCTCACCCCATCTGTCTCAGCGAGCGGCACTCTTGGCCCTTCAGCTCCTGACGCCCAGACACCATCTTCGCAACATGTGATCACCTCTTGTCCAACAACACCAACGCGGTCACTTGAACCAATGTCCGACGAACATGCCCAAACCATAGGGCACCATCAACAAGTCAACATTTTAGTGAACCCTAGTTTGTTATCATCGCAACGTTCTCATTTTTCTGAGTTCTTTCCGAGAATCGTTTGCTCTGATACCATTTGTCACGAGCCGACTCTTTCAAGCCATCTCTGGCCCGCGCGGCGCTGAAGGCATTCCCCAAAGCCTTCGGCCAGCCTGACTTTCTCTTAATTTAGTGGAAGCGTTCGTTAGTATTCGGGAACTGTGGACTAGACGATGAGTGCAAAGCACTCGGCACACCATCGCTCAGGTTTTATCCCATAGTCGGCCGTCGGCAAGCCGTGGCCATGAGGCCCTGTCAGAACTTGGCCATTCCTCCAAGTGTCTATCTATTACCAAACGAAATCTGGGTGGGGGTAGACTTTCCTTGGGAGGAAAGTCCCCAGCCGAAGCCAGTTGACGACTATATGTCATTAAGCAAGGCGGCCGACCATCGCCCTACTCGACGACGAGCATTCACTTACTCGCCCCCGCGTGACTCTACGCGGTTGTGGCACGCAGCATATGCGTCTACTGGGGGAATTGCCCCTAACCCACACGCACTCCCTTGTGCGACCAAACACTACGCGTGAGGAACCCAACTGATTCCCCATTGGCAGACTTGCACTTCCAAAAGGACCGCTGATCTTGATGCATTTACACGCCTTGTCATCGCACCACCGCGCTGCACAGTCCACGTGCATTGCTTTCTGCTTGACTCGGCATCCGATTGAATCCCACATGCCTTTTATGCCTAAGCTGACCAAGCAGCATAACCTTTTACTGGCTTGGCCGGGCCAGACACAGTCGACCGGCAACATGAACAATGTTTTGTATAAGAGGGCCATCCTTTACTTGTATAAACTCATCCTTGACATGATAGGATATTCGTGTAATTTGAGAAATGATGGACCGTGGGGGCAATGGCATTTAAGGAGTTGATCAAAATATTGTGAAATTTAAAAAATCGTTTTGTAAAAATAAGCCGGTTGGGTCTAATATTGATCTGCTTTCATGATTGTCAACTAATCCACCATGTTGTCAAACCAAACCATTTCTGCTGAATCAAAAGAAGTGAAATTTGATTCATGATTTGACTTGAATATCATTGACAACATCCAACAGGGGATTTGTGTTTTTTATTCATATCCAAACAACTTCTGAAAAGGATTCATAAAAAAAACGAAAAAAATTGCAAACTGAACAACTGACATTGTATCTATGTACATGTGTATATAATTTGAAAGGGCTACAAGTTGATCAGAAACACAACCAATACACAAAATGCTTTTTATACATACATCTGATGCTATTTGTAACTGCCCCCTGTTGCCATGCTTTGGTGTCATCGTACAAGATCCATATCTGACATCCATGGACCCCATAAGACAAAAAGAAGAAATGTTTATGCTTGGCAGGCCTATCAGTCAAAACTATGTGTTCGGTCCTTGGCATGTGGCAAGTTGTTTTAAATTGTTTCCTTCTCTTACTATGCCCGTAATCCACATGTAAAATCAAATGGTTCTTGATGAGGCCTGTGCTTCCTTCATCTGGTGCTGAAGTATTTCACAGTGCTTTCTAGGAGAGTTTGGTTGTTTCCAATGATGTCCTTGACTTTGTTTCCATGCTTATATATCTTGAACACTGGTAGTGAGCCAACACATTCAGTCTTAGCTAGCGAAGGGCTTTCCTCTATATCCACCTATAACAACAAGAAGGTAGGTTAGAAGGTGTGTGCATGCCCACACACACACACAACAACAACAACAACAACACACACACACACACACACACACACACAGAGAGAGAGAGAGAGAGAGAGAGAGAGAGAGAGAGAGAGAGAGAGAGAGAGAGAGAGAGAGAGAGAGAGAGAGAGAGAGAGGAGTCTCATGCAATATGCGTCAAGGCAAGTGATTTGACAAATATTTACAAACATAAAAAATAACAACATTTTAAATTTATTCTTTTTCCAAGTGATTGACAAATATTTACAAACATGAATGTGGAAGTTTTTTTTTTTTTTAATTTTCAAGCAAAATTGCCTTTCCCAAACACATCAAAAATGCTATTTTAGCCAGTCCTCAATCTAACTTAAACTTTGTCATTGGATTATATTAGAGAATGTCAGTGGTTTCAGTTATAATATGGTATTTTACTTGAATCTGGATTCAAGTAGTTGGATTTAGTAAAACAATTCAAAATGCAAATAGTATATACAGTTTGTTCCTAACAAATTCTAGATGCCCGACTTTCATAGACATCCAAATCTGACTACATTTAAGGCTCAAATTTTGGTTTTTTGTTGTCTACGTTTGAATCAAGTATGATTGGAAACTAAACTCAGCAATCTGCAATATTCAAATGATCATATACAGTACTGATAGCCATCTCTGATTCAAACATCTCCGATTCAAATCTGGTTCATTGGCGTCCCTAAACCAAGAAGAAAAGAGACACTGCCAACGACAACAAACCTTGAGAAAATGGATTGATGGATATCTCTTGGAGAGCTGTACGGTGAACGGCATGATCTGGTTGCAGGGCTCACTTGATTTTGTGCAAAAGAGTACCACACACATATCTACAAAAAAAGGATAATAGAAAAGAAAAATTTAGTTCTCATCATAAGGAAAACGTTTTATGATGTCAAAGAACCCAAAGGGAAGCAACCATGGAACCTCAGAAAACACCGGGCTTAGATAATTTATTCAAATTTATCAGCCAATCAAATGCATGGTGATTCAAGCTGCTTAACTAAAACGACCAATCTTTTCATTAGGACCCAAAAAAGTTCACTTTCCTTCTAGTATTTATTCAAATATGAAACCTGATGGCCTTTTTGTGCAAGAAGCTGAGACCTAGGCCTGAGTTTGGCCAGTGTTCCAAGCGCAGATTTGCTACCATATTCAATGTAGTTTGATGAAGAGACTGGTACTTGTTTCAACCATGAGATAATGTGGATATGAATTAGTACTTGTTTCAGTGACTCAACAATTCATGCCTTAATTTTAGGACAGTTCATAGACAATCATAAAGTGATTCAAAAATGTGGAACAGGATATCCCTCTCTCTCACACACATATTTAAATAAGAATAAACTCCAACTCCCAGTTTTTGGAAAAAACTAAGAGTTAGTTATAGATTTTCTATATTTTCATTATAATTATTTTTCAAATGATCCTTTCTTGCCTTTTTTGCTGACAAAACCTCAAGAGGAAAAACAAAAAAAAAAAGCAACCAGTACTGATTTTATGCAATAATGATGATCTTATGTGGAAAACTTTATATCGTATCTGAATCTGATTTTTAAATTCACATCTGTATCTGAATTTTAAACCGAATTTAAATGACATTACGTTATGTTAAGAACCAACTTTTAAAATGTATGGACATCGGATGTAGGACATGTATATAAAGCTAAATCTGACCCAAAATCGATGGGGTTTATTGACATCCCTAGATTGCACTGCAAAAACTATATACATACCAGGGGATCTAACAAACTGCTTGAATAGGTCCATGCTTGTAATAGAAGGGAGATCCATGTCCTGCGCGCCGTCATCTCTAAGGTCCTTCCCTCCTAATTGGCTCTTGTGCTGCAGCCGGGCGTTGGCCAACTTTTGCAGCATCTCGTCGTCGTCCGGCATCCGCTGCAGCAAGGCTTCGTAGTCTTGAACCGCAACCACCCAACGTCCCAACTGTATTTTCATGCATCGAGAACATTAGTTCCATTTCTAGCACGACATCTCATTTCTAGATTGAACAAATCTTCTTGCTTTTTATGTAACCTAGATTCCATGCAATGGAGTGGCAGAGCAAAAATATCTAGTCAAGGGGCACTCTAAATTTAAATTTAAAACTTTAAGGGGCACTTACATGTAAAAAGATGAAAATTATTGAAGTATATATATATATATAATTTTGTCGGCTGATGTGGGCAATTACCCACACCGGCTATGACGTGGCTCCGCTACTGATGAAATGCCTTTATATATGGGGGGGCTTGTTGACAACAGAAACAAGGCAAGGTGTACTAAAGCAGGTGGAATTTCACCCAGGTGCATCCTGAAATCAAACAGGGTTTGATTCTTTAATAGTTACCCAAAAAATAACCTAAGACATCATGGATGAGATCTCCTTCTCTAGAGGCATTTTTATAGGCTTTTCGACAGTTATACGTGAGATGGATTCTCTAAGCGAAGCTGGTAACGTGCACACCCCTGTGTATGCACATGGGTGTGTAACGACTAAAATGCCCCTGTTAAAAAACTTTTAAAAAGACAAAATGGGAATTACAAAACTATTGAAAGACTAAAATATATTCACCTTAAAAATAAAATCTAAAATACCCCCATTTCCCTTCTTTCTTTGTTGTGTGCATATTTGTATGTGCACACACAGTAGGTGAGATGGATTCGACAAGATTCTGACAAGTGTCAAGAATCTAAAAGAAGATGCTAAAGCACTTTTCAGAAATCTAATTCTAAAAGATGGGTGACACAATTCCTTTTTGGATTTGGTTAGACATTCAAACTGAATCCAGACCGTTTTATAACTAGGAGATATACTTTTTATTATTATTATTATTATTATTATTATTATTTCTCCAAGGAAAAGGGAAATAACTGGGGCCTACTTTTGAAAACTGAAATCGGATCCCACTAGCCTAAGATCCAAAATTTATGTAATCATGTCAGATTTTTATTTGGATTTCAGTTGGATATCAGACTCAGATTCAAATTCAGCTTGGGCATTAAATTTGAATCGGATAAGTAATTGGATTGGAGTCTCTTCACCATATCTGACTAAAAATATACAAGACATGTTTATTTATGTAAGTCGTGTAAGGCTTTAGGCAAATTAACCAGCGTTGCAAATCAAGGGCTTGAAAGCAAGTTACCTTGGCACTACAGTCTGCCCTTCTATGGCGTGCTTTGCAATAGTTAGGCCGTAGTTTGAGAGAGGCATTGCAGTCCTCAATGGCCTTTTCCCATTGCCCCAGCTTGTACTTGCAGGCGGCTCTGTTGCACAAGAGAATGGCGTTCATGGGCTCATGCTCCAGCCCTTCGCTGTAGGCGGCACAAGCCTCGCCGAACTTCGACGCCTTGAACAGCTCGTTCCCATCTGACCGAGCCGCAGCCACTGCTCGAGCCCTCTCTAGGACTGAGCCCACTTCCTTGTTGCTTGGGTCCAGGTTAGCAGCGTGCTGTGCTGCTGAAACCGCAGTCTCGAACCTAATTCACATTAACGGAAATTGCAATGGCCAAATCAGGGACCAGATGGACTTCAACCTGTACATCAGCAAGTGGGTGTGTGGCATGTATCCATATATATGTGCTACTTTTACCGTTTTCGTTCTTACAGGTCTGGTTAAGACAAATTATATTTGGTTAAGACAAATTATATTTGATACCGTTTCTTTTTGGTTACCCGCTAGAAAAGTATTCTCAACTATTAAAAACAACATGTATTTAACGCCAAAAACACTTTTGCCGTATAATACCCGTATTATTCCCATTAAAAAAAAACATCAAGAAACAAAAAACGCGTATAATACCCGTTTAATACCTTTATAATACCCGTATTATATGTTATTTTCCCGTTTTTTGCTGTTTTTTTATTAATTATTATTTTTTATAATTTGTAAGATGTATTAAATGTTTAATTTTTTTAAAAAATTTACCGAACTTTTTCCGTTTTATTCCCGATATATAAAACTTTACCGTATTATACCCGTTTTTTTCCTCGCCGTTTAATACTCGTCTACGTTTTTTGTGACAATGGTTTATGTATACCTTCAATGCTGATTCTTTTACATTTTTGCTTTGTGTATATATTTATAACTATAGATACCGTAATTGACTGAAAATGTGCTCCCTAAGCAATAACAAAGAACAATTATATATATATATATATATATATATATATATATATAAAAGAATTGTATATTGCCATGTGGCATATGTTGCTGGTTAAAACTTAAAAGTTCAATCACTGAAAAAATTATCAATCAACGCTAAAGGTATCTTAGACCATTGTTGCATTATAAATTCACAGCTGCTACATTTTAGTTGATATAGCAACATCTGACGATGGACAAAGGGCTCTACCCTTCCACACTACCCAGAGCGAGAGAGAGGTGCCAACTCCCGTTTATCTTAAAGGGAGACCGAAATCTGTCGTGCGACAAGGGACAAGGTGTAATAATCAAACACGCCCCAAGTTAGACATATAGAAGAGTGCTAGTCATACTAAAATGTATAAAGGATGATGCAGTGGCACTAGTGGAGTCAAACATCTTGGGGCACTAATTCAATAACTTTAATGGTTTAAAGGCACTTGTATATATAAACAATCAAATGAATCAAATTATTAAGATAAAAAAATATAAAATTCAAATTGAAATCATTATATGTTCAGGATACTGACAAAGGTAAGTCGACAACGTATCCATCCTCCGAGTTCTACACGAGAAAATTTACTCGTTGTCCATTTCACTGATTGTCATTCAGAATCATATTCATTACCCTTGCTATATTTTTTTCCAATTCAGTATTCATGAAACTTAAATGCGCATATAAAATTGGATTCAACGCTCTTCCATCGAAGGAAAAATGGATCAGATCCACCTTTTTCATTGATTACATTCTAAACATATTTATTGATTTTAGTGAAATGGGCCAATTACAAGAAAAATGATATTTTTTTGTGGGTTGACGTATTTTAAGGGGGTTGATGTAATCAAAGGGATGGTACAGCAGCTTAAAGGGCGGAAACAGTGTGCTGGATTAAAATTAAAGATTGACGTTCTTCAAAAACCAACTTGAGTTATTTAATCATTAGTTTGTTCTTTTCATCTTTATTGACAGTTGCGAATTAGGCTGCGGTTGAGATTCTTCTTGATTGTGTACCAAGAAACGTCATGGTTGATGCATGATGATTTTTTTTTTTATCGTTGACTTCAATTGCTGTGCACTTGTTGGAATTGACAAATAATGCAATTTGGCCAAATGATTCATTTTAAGGAAAAAAAATTTCTTGAAATTAAAAAAGAGAGGGAGTTGAGCATTTTTTTTTAACAATTGGAAGCACACTTTTGGTAGAAACGTGGTCCGTAATAAAATATCTATAAAGTTCTACCTATGCATCATATTTTCGTATTTCTTTTGAAACTTTTAGCGTTGGATGTGAGAGAACAGTGATCTGCTTATTAAAAATGGTTGAAAAGTATTGATATATCATATATAGTCATTAATTGATGTCAAATAAAAGAGGATTTAGGTGCTGCCCAGAAACAGGTGCACGATCTAGGGTTTCTTAAAATTTCTTTTTAATGGACTATATTTGAATAAGTTAGAAAAAAAAAACGATCATGAGAGTTGGATGGCTAGATAAATCTAATACGGGATATATATGTTAGAGACTGATCATGATGTGCCATAAAAGAGATGAATGCAACTGTAATAACAAGATCTTGAAATACTTTCTAGAAAAATGATTATTAATTTTTAGAAAATTAGCTTGACGGTGAACAATATATACATCAAATTTTTTGCTGTTACTACTTACCTTGAAATGCTTATTCTTTGTAGTTAGAGTGTTATATATATATATATATATATATATATATATATATATATATATATATATATATATATATATATATAATGCATAGGAGGTGAATGCTCATGCAATAATATGATAAGCAAAGAAATGCCCAGTCAAGAGTAGATAGAAGGAATACTTGGGTCACAATGTTTTGGTGTGAAAGATATAGAATATTATAAATGCAAGTGTGGCATTAAACTTTTACTGTTAATTACGACGTACCAGAAGTTAAAGTTTGAAGAAAAAGGTTTAGATGACGATTTTCAACAAAGAAACTATTCTCAAATCATCATCATTCCGTCACATTCAAGAAGAGAGTTAAGATATAGATCTACCTCATGGCATGTAAGAACACTGTAGAAATTTAATTCAATTGCATAATTTTTTTGTATTTTCATTCATTCTTTAGAAGAACGACTTTTGTCATTAATTTAGTCAGAAAAAGTTACATTCCTTATGAAGACTCAGTATTAAAAGAATATTTAATTTTAATGTAACGAGTCTTACCTGCCGGAGGCCATGTCCACCTGTGCCCTGACCAGAAGGAAGTAAGCATTGCTTGCGGCCCCAAATAGCTTTGTGGTCGCCTCCACCTCAAACTGAGGGCCACTGCTCAACACATTATCCGCCTCTTCATGCCTTTGCAGCCTCATTAGTGCCTCTACTTCTGATGCAAACAACTGCATGAAACTCAAGACAACAACAAACGCTGTAAATTCTAAACTGAACACGAACAACAACAGTTACTTAATTGTCAACATATAATACCGACAACAATAATTAAGAAACCTAACATCCTGCTCTTCCATGCAAAACCATCCGTTTATCAGTTACATTTGGGTCTTCACTAACCGAGCTGATTCAATGATTTGAAATAAATAATACTATTTTCGGACGTCGTTTAGTTAACTACGTTTACCTTGCATGGCTAAACATGCATGGGTGAAGATGTCTACACCGACGCGTTTAGCAATGCGTGCAGCGGAAATGTCGTTGATAATTTGCACCAACATTTTATTAACCGACACTCGGAGAAAACATTGGCAAAAATTTCTCCGAGATTTGTTCCACCTCTACCGACGATTTTCAGCCATCGGTACAAATATTAATTCTTTTGCATATATGATTCAATTATCACAAAATGGTCATGTGCTTAATCTATATCTATACCACCAACCTACTTTTTCAACAACAATTGAAAACCAGCTTTAATTTTAGAATTATTGGCAAATCTTTACGCATGTCTTTTAGAATTAATCAGAAAGTTAGGTGCCTTTTTTTGGACTCTTGTGAAAGGCAAAATGGTACCTTTGGCTCATTTCATAACTGAGCCGATAAAGAATTGAAAGAGCATAGGTCAGCAAAGATGAAAGGTCGCCGTATTGATTTTGACAAACCTCACAAATGTATTTCTAAAAAAATATATATATTTGGAGTAACATAAATGATATCACGGTCGTGGGTAAACAATGGAAGGGAGAGGAAGAAGAAGAATAAAGAAATTAAGTACTCACGTATGGAGCAGCATCAGCACCAGCAGAAATGGCTGACGCAGCTTCGGTCAGCAAGGTGTGGTAGTCCCTCAGCTTCCTAGCGTCGGTGCACCTTGCCAGGCGTGCCTGCACCGCTTGCGCTTGATGTTTCTCTGCTTCTTTTGATTCGGCTCCTGCTTGTGCGTGGTGGCTCAGCGACTTATCCATTATGCCAAGCCTGCAAATGCCGATGAGATGAGAGGGTGTTTGATAGCTTAGAATTTTAGAGCAGAGGATCCTTTCTATGTGGGAATCACAGTGTAAACAAACACCAGATTTTACTACCATGAAAAAGGGGATTTGAGATCCTCAATTTATTGCCAAAACCTCAAACTTGAAGTTGGATTAAAGAGGGATCTAACTTTAAATCTATGGATATGAGATTCCCAACAATCTCAAATCACTTCGATCGGACCTCACATCTCAGGCTATCAAAATGCCTCCTACGTTAAAATAAGAGCTATAAAGAATTTAGATCCTAATTAGGCTTTTACTTGACATTTAAATATAACTCTCGAACCATTAGCCAATTTCTAACCCTAAGCGGGGTTAAGAAATGGCAGTGAAATGTAAAATGACCAAAATACCCTAGATAGACTAACCAAAGCGCTCTTAGATGAAAAATGAATCTTTAACATGTCCATTTCTTTTATAAAAATGACAAAAATGTCCCCACTTCTCTTTGGTGCATGCAATTTGGTCTACCATACGGGGCAAGCTGACAAAACCAAACCCGAACTAACAGCTTCTCAAATCTGATTATGGGATTGTAAATTAGTTTTTTTTGCGTTTAATTTTCTCGAAAGAAATTCCAATCACGATACCTGAAATAAAGGGTGGCTAAGCGATGGTGGGCTCTGGCATAGGTAGGCTCAAGCCTAACGGCTTCCTTGCATTCCAAAACCGCGTCAAGCAATCGGCCCAGTCCAGTAAGCGCAGCACTCTTGTTGCTGTGGTAGGAAGCGCGATTCGGATCGAGAAAGATGGCCTGATCATAATAGGCCAACGCTTGAGCAAACCTGCCATTCTTGTACTCCTCATTCCCTGCTTCCTTCAATTCCTCAGGGTTAAGCCTCCTGGACAGGGCCTTGCTCAGCAATGCGCCACCTTTACCAGTACCATCTGCAGTAGTCTTATGATCCTCATGATCGTTGCTATCGTTGTTGTTTTTGTTCGTGTTTCCGGTCGCCACGATATTGCCATAGCCATATTTCTTCTGCAAATCGGAGGAGACGGCTTCTGCTGCTGCTGCAGCGGCGGCATAGGCGACGGGGTTGGCCTTAATCGGAGTCTGTGCTCTCTGATCTTTGTTGGTGCCGGTTGCAACGTAATGATGCTTGTCCGGGGCACTGTAGGTGGGCGTGGTTGCTTGCCTAATGTTGCCAAGGTGGCCGAGAACCATGACTTTGCTGGAAGCTCTCACCAACGTGCTGCATCCATGGCAGGCCTGTTCATTGGCCGCACGCTTCACCTGGACTATTGCATTGGATTGAGAGCTGGGAGACATGGCACCACCACCTTGTGCAAGGAAGGAGGCTTCATCTGAACCCATTTTTCTACGTCTGCTGCCGCCATTGCCACTTCCTCTGCCTCTTGCCCCGATGCTGCTGCCGGCCGGCGAGTCACGCTTCCTCCAGAACCGGCGCTTTCCGAAGACTTTGCTGAAGATGCTGCACCCATGCCGGCTCTTCTCCGCCCGCTCGGAGGCCGGCGATGTTCTCGTCTCCGTGACGTTCATTTTGTCCTCTCCCCTCCAACTCGGCATAATGATCAGGTGGAGAAGAACGTGGTGAAAATTAATTGGAAGGTTCGTATATATGGATCTCTTACAGAAACTCTATGAAGCATATCATTCGACTCAGAAGATCCGACAGGGGGAGAGATATGTAGATCAGATGGAAAAGATGATCAATCCACGACCAACTTATATAGGACTCAGAAAATTTCTATCAAGACTTCGATGGTGGTATCTCTAGATGGGCACACATATGTCACCAGAGAAAAATGTTGATCTCTTGAAGCAGACGACAGACAATTGAGGAGCCTGGAGCTGAGGACACAAATCGCAGGAGGGGAGTTTTACTCTTTTCTTCGAATTCGGAAGAAGAACAGCACCAACCCCACCCCCTGCAGTGCCTTCGATCAGATCCTCTGCATTCCACGATCCCCAGAATAAGACTGAAAGGGAAAAAGATGGAAAGAAAAGAAAATACTTTCGTGTACGAAGGCAACGCCTCTCTCTCTCTCTCTGTTTGTGTGGCGTTGGCTTGGGATGGGTAGAAGTGGTCAAAGTTAAGAAGTGGGGTGGGTGGACAGTTGTGGCTGATTTAGACGCTGGCGTTTGTACAGCTATGGGATGAGAAAGGATGACGGGGTAGGAAAGGATGTGAAGAAAAGAAGGTCCACCGAGTTTAAGGTGGGCACGTAGAATTAGAGCCACCCACTTATTGGGTTGGCAGCTAAACAAATCTAGTTTACACTTCTCCCTCTCCTCTCTTTAGTATGCGCATGCAAGCACACGAACAAAGTGAGACTCCCCGCCAAAAAAAGCCCATAACGAAAACGTGTTTGGGTGGTGAAATATAAGGCACTAATTGTCACTTTACATCTTGCTACATGTATAAATAGACGAATAATAAATGGACGCATGCTATGGATAGGAAAGTTTAATGATTCAGAGGATTGGTGAATTGAATCAGAATCATAATCGTTTGTGGATCGAATTGACTAAGATGTGTATTTTAATTTAAAAAAAAATCAAGTGAAATAAAATTTCAAAAAATAATAGAAAAGTTCAAGTAACATCGAAAGGAATGATCAAATAATGTTCAATTAATGAATTTATTTCTCTTCCAACCAAATTACTAACAACCTTGAAAAGAAGTTCCAAGAAACATGAGGATCAAATAACATGCAAATATTTTCTAGATTGCATAATCTCATGTTATTAGCACACGATTGTAACAAGGCAAACTGCTTGTTTTAGTGGTGACTTTATGATAAAAAAAAATACCATGAATGAACATGCTGATCACAAACAAAGTAAAGGAGGTGTGAATCTCCCGATAAGCAAGGGAAAGTAAACTAAAAACTTTAAAGACTTTAACGAACATGAGAGGTTGAGACTGGGGGAGTTCCCAAGCAAGGAACCCAAGTCAAAGGTTTGGGTCATTAGGAACCCAAGACTGGATGTGATGGCTCAAGGCCTGACCTAGGGATTGCTGTGCTTCATGTGCTATGCTTAACTACTTCCAACAGAATTCCTATTGCTTCAGACGCAATTGGGAGAAATTGCCCTCATCGGTTCGTCACTTGCAATACTAGTTGTCTTGGAGAAAGGATACATTTCGCCGTTTACAAATCTGGTGGTAGGAGCTGTTTGTCAGCAAGGTGCCCATTGTTATTCCAAAGGGATCATACAAACAGCCGGATCCGGTTTTCCCAAGGTCTGTTCAGTTTATAGTCAACACCATCTCATGTTCTCATGGAGTAGATGCTGCATTGGGGACCGTGCTTTCCATGGTCCTCGAGTGGAGGGGGGCATGGGTGGTTGCCGACTCACCTTCTCGCCGACTCACCTCTTGCTCCCCCCTTCTCTACCAAAAATAGTTGCACAGTAAAGGAGGAAAAGATATTTTGGTAATTTGTAAAAAAAAAATGTTCTCCATAGTTTTTTTACTTTATTTTTATTTTTATTTTTGTCTTTACAATTTTTTTTTTCAAGTGTGAATTAAAGTTAGTTTTGTTATTAACCATGAGCATTAAAATTTGTACATCAACACCAATATAAGGCATATAACCAGGTTTACTTCTCCACACGCACCTCAGACTTTTTATGCCTATAATTAGTGGACCCCAGTTAGATGCTGCATGGGCCTCTCGTCCACGGCCATCTCCTCATGATTATCGTTCCTCTACACTCTGATTCTTCACGCACTTTAAGCTCACAGTCTGTTCCTCCCCTTATCTCGGGTGACAGAGCACCTTCTTCTAGTCGTTCCAAGTGTGGGAAGGGAGTTAAGGCTGCTTTGTTACTGTGCATCTTTCAGGAGTGTGTCGTGTTGCCTGTTTAGGTAGACTTTATCTTAACCTTATCTGATGGCATTTGGGTGGGAATCTCTTCAGGCAGCGTCCACTATATCCCTGGCTTTCCTTTGGCACCGACAGTCTCTCTCATGTTGCCTCTTCCATACTCTACAGTTGAGTGAGAACCAGTTCCTCTGACTCCTTCGAATTATTGGATGACCATGCACCTGTTGTCCTGTCCCATCAAGAAGTTCCTTAGGTTGTTAGATGTCCATATTCCCGACCTTAAACCATAGTTAATTGAAGATGAGTTGAAAGTGCACCTCGAGGGGACAGCTCATGTGTTAAGCACTCTCAGGTTGGGAGAAGTCGCTTCCCATTACTCCCCGTAGACATTCTTCCAAGAACTGAAAACCGTCAGTTATCTTTGTTGAAGATCACGATATAGAAAGAGCAGCTGGCCAGAACAATAGTTCTACCTTCCAAAGGTCCTGCGATGCTGGTGAATCTCTATCTATAACAAGTAGAGATAAACATTCCAAAGTTGAGAGACCAAATGTAACTAACATCACAAAAATTAGAGACTTGATTAAGAAAGATGAGTACATGATATCATGTAATACAAGTCCTAACATAAGGGAACTTCACTTCTCAAAGTTCATTAAGAAAGAGAGTGCAAGTCGTGGATGTAGGCTGTGGCTGAACCATGATAAAAAAAAACTTTTTCTTCTTGCTCACTTCTTTTCTTGCATTTACATGGTATCAAAGCTCTTGTAAGTCCCTCATTCAGTGATTGAAGCTGGACTTACTGCTTTGTGCTTTCAGCATGGCTGCTTCCTCATCTACATCAGGTGCTTCATCTGCCCAATCAAGTTCCATTTCTCCTTCATCTCTTGTTCAATGGAACACCTTCTCCAGCTTAGTTTCTATTGATCTTGATCGGAACAACTATATTTTGTGGCATACTCAGATTGAATAAGTTATGTTTAGCCAAGACTTATTAAAATATGTTGAAGGGACTTGTCCAGCCCCGAACAAATTTGTTGGTGAAGGACCATAAAAAATGGTGAATCTTGTTGAAGAGATGGAAAAGATCCGATCAACTAGCTTTCTTATGGATCAAGGCCATGGTGTCTGAGGCTGTTCTAGGCCAACTTGTCAGATCTGCTACAGCTCGAGATGCATGGCTTTCTCTAGAAAAGTCGTATGCATCTCAGTCTAACATGAAGATCTTACAATTGAAAAAGGATCTTCAAGATGTCAGAAAAGATGATAAGCCTATGATCGAGTACTTAAACCATGTTAAACTTCTAGCTGACTCCTTAAGTGATGCTCACGAAGATGTTTCTGATGAGGATTTAGTGCATGACACTCTCAATGGTTTGCCTTTTGAAAGTTTTATTACATCTGTTTCTACAATGAAGCAAATGCCTACCTTTGACGAGCTATGTCATTTACTTCTTAATAATGAAAAACGACTGTGCCTCATCTCTCAACGCAGCCAACAACAGGTTGAGAACTCCTCAGCTTTCCACACCCAGCGTGGGAGAGGGCGTGGAAACTAAGGCTGTAAGCCTATGATCGAGTACTTAAACCATGTTAAACTTCTAGCCGACTCCTTAAGTGATGCTCATGAAGATGTTTCTGATGAGGATTTAGTGCATCACACTCTCAATGGTTTGCCTTTTGAATATGAAAGTTTTATTACATCTGTTTCTACCACGAAGCAAATGCCTACCTTTGACGAGCTATGTGATTTACTTCTTAATAATGAAAAACGACTGTGCCTCATCTCTCAACGCAGCCAACAACAGGTTGAGAACTCCTCAGCTTTCCACACCCAGCGTGGAAGAGGGCGTGGAAACTAAGGCTGTAGCAGAGGCAGGGGTAGATCTACATATCAAAATAATAATCAGCTCAATAATAGTCAAAATCAGCAAAATGAAGTGATGGATTGCAAATATGGTCATATTGTGGCAGGAAAAATCACGATTCAGACCAGCAAGTTGTTGTCAATTTGGTGGCAAGAAAAATCTTTAGAAGGCATTCGCTGCACTTGCTATCAGACAGATGACAGATGGAAAATCTGTGGATTCAAATTGGTATGCTGATATATATGTCACTCACCATATTGCTGGAAATGATGCTCATCTCTCTAACAAATCTGAGTAAAAATGTAGAGAAATCGTCATGGTGGGGAATGGGTCCAATGTTCCCATAGCGCACAGGTAACTTGTCTTTCTGTGGTAATGCAAAAAATTTTAATCTATCTCAAAATTTTCATGTTCCTAGCATAAAAAAGAACCTTTTAGTTGTGGCTAAACTTGCAAAGGAAAACAAGTGTTATTTTGAGTTTTGTCCTCATGAATTCTATGTTAAGAAGTGAAAACCAAGAATACCCTTCACCAGGGGATAAACAAGCAAGGGTTACATTGTGGTCTCAGTCACACGCAAGGATGCAACCACTGTTAGGAGTCAGTCATTAGCAGGCGTTGGTGTTTATTCACCATATGAATAAGGGACCAGATTGGCGATTCACGATTGGGATGCCCTAGCAGTCAAGATTACTGCAGCTTAGTTGTGATTTTGATTGTTTTCAGCACATTTCTTAGTTTAATTTTTTGCTCTAGTTGTGTAGTGAGTTAAATGTACTGTTTTCCTTTCCAAATTTTTAAGAATAAAGCTTTCATGCCTCTTGAGATTATTCACACAGATTTGTAGGGGCCTACTTCTGTTCTGTCATGTGAAGGATAATCAAGGGCGGAACCACAATTTTTTTCAAGGGCGGGCCAAACGATCCGCATGTCAGGCCAAGAGGAGTGATGGGTCGGGACAAACTAAAAAAAAATTGATTTTTTCAATATAATTTTTTTTCAAACGATCCACACGTCGGGACAAGAGAAGTGATGAGTCGGGCCAAACTAAAAAAAATTGATTTTTTCAATATAAAATTTTTTTCTTTTCCTGTGCTCACCAAGGCCATGGCCCAGGCGGCCCCCCCTTCCCTCTGCCCTTGAGGACAATGGTACTATCTTCTTTTGGTTGATGATTTTTCTAAGTTCTCATAGATTTTTCCTTTGACAAGGAAGTCAGACACTTTTCAATGTTTCAAACATTTCAAGTGCATCATTGAAAATCAACTTGATAAAAAGATTAAGACTTTTCATAGTGATGGTGGGGGAGAGTTTATGAGTCATGACTTCTTTAATTTTCTTGATTGTAATGGAATCCGTAGACGAGTTTCATGTCCTCACACTCCTCAGCAAAACAGAGTTACAGAATGCAAACATTGTCATATTGTGGAAACCGGACTAAGCATGATGTTTCATGCCTCACTTGACGAAAGGTTCTGGTTTGATGCTTTCAAAATTGTTGTTTGCCTTATAAATAGACTTCCATCGCCAAACATGGATTTGTTGTTTACTTTAGAAATAGACTTCCATCGCCAAACATGGATTTTAGAAGTCCTTATGAATTATTGTTGAAAGGAAAACCTCATTATGATCATCTTCGTGTGTTTGGGAGCACCTGTTACTCATATTTGGGTCTTTATAGAGAATTACAGTTGGAACAAAAAACCGAACATTGTATCTTTATAGGGTATGATTCTTGTCATAATGGTTACTTATGTTTTGAACCTGTTACATGGAAAGCCTTCATCTCTAGTCATGCTAAATTTCATGAACATGAATTCTTGTGCCCCAAAATTAGACCTCTACTCCTGCCCAAGAAGTCTCTAAGTGGTTTACAAAAGAATAGCAAAAGGAGACTATTTCTAAATATATTACGATACCAGTTGTCCTTCCAAATCCCATATATGAGAAAGAAATCCATGTGTCTCAACAAGAGATTGACGTTATGGAGGGTTGACTTGAATCAGGGTGAATCGCTAAGCCCAACCAGTCCAGGCACATCTCCCCATGATGAGAGCGACGTGCTTCAGAATGACAATGGCATCTAAGAGGTTTCTCAAGAGATACCGACCATCCCTACAAGGACTCATCCCATGGTAACTCGTTTTCAAGATGGCATGTGAAGACCCGAGGTGCCCCTTTTTTTTATTTTATTCTAAAGAAAATGTTGAATATGGTATGGAAGAACCCATGTCATTTGCTCAAGCTCAAAATCATGATTAGTGGCTAATCAGAATGGAAAAAGAAATGTCAGCCTCGCAAAAAAAAAAAAAAAAGACTTGGAAATTTGTGCCGCATCACCCAAAGAAGAATATTTGTTATCTTGAATGAACATTGGATATTGGGTTCATTTTACTAAATCTAACTTTGTTTTGAGTACTTATTCATGCAGATTGGGCTGGATGCCTTGATGACCGACGTTCTACTAGAGGATATGTCACATTCTTGGGCACAATCTTATTTCATGGCACTCGTTAAAACATAAGAATGTGGCCAAGTCAAGTATGGAAGCCGAATGCAAAGCAGTTGGCATGGCCATCGTAGAACTCATTTGGTTGAAACAAGTTCTCTCTGATCTTACATTTCCTATCATAGAGACTCCAGAGATGATGTGACAACATTAGAACTACATATCTTGCAGTTAACTCTATGTTCTATGCCCGTACAAAACACATTGAAGTAAATTATCAATTTGTACGAGAGAAGGTGGCCCAAAAGCAGGTTCAAGTCAAGCTTGTTCCTACTAAAGGACAACTTGTCGGTATCCTCACTAATCCTCTTCCTGGACCTTGTTTTTCTTACTTAAGTACCAAGCACAATCTCCACCCAGTGGTGCTTGGCTTGCGGGGGCATGTTCAAAATCATGATAGAGAAAGAGCAGTTGGCGTGAACAATAGTTCTACCTACCAAAAAATCCTGCGATCCTTGTGAATCTCTATATATAACAGGTAGAGATAAACATTCCAAAGTTGAGAGACCAAATGTAACTACCATTCGAAAAATCAAGGACTTGATTAAGAAAGATGAGTACACGATATGTAATGCAAGTCCTAATAAGGAATCTGCAGCTCTCAAAGTTCATTAAGAAAGAGAGTGCAGGATCGTGGATGTAGGCTTCCACTGAACCATGTTAACAGCTTTTTCCTCTTGCTCCCTTCTTTTCTTGCGTTTACAATCTTCAAGTAGTCATGCAGGTCATTTCATGGAACATCAGGGGCCTCAATGCTCCATAAGAGAGGCAGTTTCTCGCAACTTGGATTAAACAAGTTAGACCACTAATTTTTTATGTATGTGAAACCAAAATGGCAGAGATTAGCATTGTCGATGTTAGACAGATTTGGCGTGGAGCAAGCTTTTGCTTTATGCTTGCCCCGAGGCATGCATAGGGCTTTTTAAATCATGTGGAACCACCGGATGTCGCCCTTCGTTCCTTCACTATTTCTTGCATAATGACCACATAGTCAAGATTCCTTACTGCTATGTATGGCCCCATGCTCGCATCTAGGATCCCATACTAATGGGCAAACCTGTTACGGGCTTAGCGTTCCTTCCAAACCTTCCACATCATCATGGGGGGCTTCAACTGCCTGCTATCCATCTCTGACTCTTGGCCGCCAGTGCATCTCACCTAGTCGATAGTGGGTTTACAAAACTTCACCAAGGACCATGACCTAGTGCCTACTCCCATTTTTAGGCAGTTGTTCTCCTGATCCAATAATAACTCTCAACCTTGTATGCAGCTTCTTGGTTGAGTCTGTGCCACTCCTGACATTGGACAAATTTCCTATCATTTTTGCCGTGTTAATGGCTTGGACAATTTCAGATCGTGGCATTCTATTTGTTGATCTGCCTAACATGTCGATGCTTTATTTTTCAGCAATGATGGCTTCGAGATTTTACCTTTCAAGACATTTTTTAGATAGCCTAGCAATCTCCATCTGCCGATTGCTGAGTGGGCCTTTGAATCTCTTCTAAGTGGACAACAGTGGCCGCAAAGATCAATAAGTTCATATAGTTTTGATGTTGGTAGCAATATAACTCTCCACCATCAGCTAACAGTTGTCCAGTAATGAGGAGTTGTACCTGTTGGCGTTCTCCCGCGATTCACACTCAATCTCCCACTTTTGGTTAGAGCAAAATGAGGAGAGGAGGTTGGTTAGAGCAAAATGAGGAGAGGAGGTTGTTAGCTGCAACACACCAAGGAAGGAAAGCTGAGGGGCAGAGTAACCCTCGGGCAGAGAGAGAGGGAAGCAAGCTGCGTGTAGGGCAGCGTGAGAGAGGATCAAGGACGGCTGGAGAGAGAGAGCGAGAGTGAAGAGAGAAGAGAGAAGAGGAGTTCACGGGTAGAGGGCAAAGCAAAAAAAAACTTTACTTTCTTCTTTTGGGCGTACACTTCTCTTTTTTCTAACTTTCTAAACAACAACTATATATAGAAAAAAACAAAACTCCTCAAGCTAATAACCGCTGGTCACTCCCATGATCTCCTCCATTTCAGCCCTCAAGTTAATAACCGCTAGTCACTCCCATGATCTCCTCCACTTCAGCCCCCAAGTCTCGCACCATTTCTCCATCACCCATGATCTTGGGAACCGCACACACATTCTCCTCACGTTCTCCATTTCTCTTTAACCACCCACAACTTGGAAGCATTCACACACGTACCCACGAGCTCCTTCACTCACTCACGAGCTCCTCCACTTCAGGAGTTAGAGCGACAATCTCCCCCCTAATCCTGATGTGGCCCGAGCTCTCGAACACCTAGTACGTGTCCCATTGTTGCCAACTTTACTGCTGGTAATGCCTTTGTCATAAGATCCGCTCGTTGTTCATCTGTGCGTACAAAATCTACAATAATATGTCCTCTTTCAACACATTCTCGTATGAAATGGAACTTTGTATCAATGTGTTTACTACGTCCATGGAAAACTGGGTTCTTCATCAGTGTGATTGCGGACTTGTTGTCCACATACAACTTCACCACTTGCGGCTCTCTCCCAATCAGTTCGGCCAACAGTCCTCTAAGCCAAAGTGCTTGACATGCT
Source organism: Nymphaea thermarum (assembly GCA_011799765.1). Taxonomy (NCBI): domain Eukaryota; kingdom Viridiplantae; phylum Streptophyta; class Magnoliopsida; order Nymphaeales; family Nymphaeaceae; genus Nymphaea; species Nymphaea thermarum. The sequence goes on from JAANDH010001133.1 coordinate 80,601, forward strand.
ACCGTAGTTGCTGCCATGAACTCAGCCTCGCACGAAGACAGAGCAACGGTCTTCTCCTTTTGCGAGTTCCATGAGACTAAGCTTTCATTTACATAGAATGCCATGCCTCTAGTGCTTTTCCGGTCATCGATGTCACCCGCCAAGTCACTATCCGTGAACCCGACGATCACCTCTTCTCATCTTCCTCTAGTGTATACAAGACCGAAGTTGATTGTGCCCTTTAAATATCTCAAAATTTGCTTCATTGTCTTGTGGTGCATCACTGTCGGTCTCTCCATGAATCTACTAGCTATACCGACGGCATACGAAAGATCTGGTCTTGTGTGGAGAAGATACCTTAGACATCCGATGACTCGTCGATATATTGCATCCACCGGCTGTCCGTCTGGATCCTTGTGCAACTGCGATCTTGGTTCCATAGGTATTTTAGTGGGATTGCAATCGAACATGCCAAATTGAGTTAGTACCTTTTTGGCATAGGCTGCTTGTTTGATCCGGATACCGTCTTCACCTTGTGCCACCTCAATCCCAAGGTAATAGGTGAGCAGGCCGAGGTCGCTCATCTTGAACTCAGCCATCATCTGTTGCTTGAATGTTGCGATTGCCTCCGAATCCTCCCCTGTTACAATTAGATCATCAACATAAACTCCGATGATGATGCCGACACGATCTTTTCCCCTCATATACATGGCTTGTTCCAGCGCGCACTTTGAGAACCCAAGGTACTTCAGGCTTCGATCCAGCCATGTGTTCGAAGCACGAGATGCTTGTCGGAGACCGTACAATGCCTTGCTTAGTTTGAGCACCATGTGCTCCTTGTTCTTCACCATGAAACCTTCTGGCTGGACTACATAGACCTCCTCCTCAAGTTCACCATTGAGGAATGCTGATTTGACGTCAAGATGATGGACTTGCCAGCCACGGTTGGCTGCGACGGCGAGGATGACTCGCACAGTGTCGAGCCTGGCGACCGGCGCAAAAACCTCCTCAAAGTTGATCCCTTGCCATTGCACATAGCCTTTCGCGACTAATCTTGTCTTATGCTTGATCACCTCTCCGTCTGAGTTTTTCTTCAATTTGAACACCCATTTGAGTATGATTGCTTTGGTTCCAGCTGGGAGGGTTGTCAGCGTCCAGGTGGAGTTTTTTTCAATGGACTCAATCTCCTTGGACATCGCTTCTACCCATGCCGGCTGACCAGCTGCCTCTTAATAACAAGACGGCTCCTCTGTTGCCGCAAGCATGACCTCTTCTTCGATGTCTTCATCATCGAGCTCGACACGCCGAGCGTCTCGCATAATATCATCGATATGTCTATATCGAACAGGCCTGTCATTGCTGTCCTCCTGTTTGCATCCCAAAATTTTCATTGGTTTTGGAGTGCTCCAGAAAAATAAGGTTTTTGTTTTAAAATAGGAAAGAAGGGACTCGCCCGTCGGTACGAGGGTTGACCGTTCCCGGCGCCTTTACCGGGGGTAATCAACCCAAGGGCTATGTTTATCATTGATGCATTTCGTTTTAACTTAAACATCTTTTTGATTCTATATGCGGTGTAGAAAATATTGAAAATTTGATGTTTCAAACTTTTGAAAAGACTCTTGAAGAGTTGCTTGAAAATGT
>JAANDH010001134.1:0-82069 GCA_011799765.1 Nymphaea thermarum
AATGGTTTCAAATTCATCACGCAAGCCTCCAAGGAAAAGAAAGGTACGGTCCATCCATTCCATCTCCCAGTGCCGGGCATGATCGGAACCACAGTCCCAGTTATCTTCCACATGATAATCAAGTTCCTCCCACTTGGTCTTCAGGGCAGCATAGTAGGAGGCAACAGACAGGTCACCTTGTTTCAGGGCATATATACTGTGTTTAATCTGGTCCGTACGCAGAACCCGTTTCTTGCGGCCATACATCCTCGCAAGAACATTCCACATCTCAAACGAAGTCGGCTTTCGTAAAATCAACGGCTGAATATCAGCGGACACCGAGCTGATAATCCACACTTTCACCTGGCTGTCCTCCAACGCCTAGTTTGCCCATTGAGGGTCGGTTTTGCTAGGCGCAGGCTTGTCGCCGGTGATATAGGGAAGACGACCATGGCTCGTTATTCCAATCTCGAGGGCAGCGGACAAGGAGAGATAGTTGTCTTTAGTCAGACGAATAGGTGTGACTTGTACCGGCAAGTTCTCGCTCTTGGGAGCGATGCCTGCGTCAATGGCCACATCTGTTTTAGGTGCAATCTCTTCCGCCATCACAAACACCAAGGAAGACGCACCACAGCAAGCAGCGGCAGAGGCGAAGAAGAAGCAGCGAAACCCTAGGCGATGGTGCGCACCCCAAGGCGACGGCGCGAAACCCTAGGCGACAGCTGAACACCAGAGATCACCCACGGCGACGGCGACGGTGGAACAGTAGCCGGCGACGATGGAACAACAGTGGCGATGGCGGCGACGGCGCAACAGACAGCGGCAGCGACGGTGCAACAGACGGCGGCGGCAGCTCAACAGGAGGCGACGGCAGCGGTGCAAAGACGGCGGCGCAACAGGCGGCGGCGGGCAGAAACACCAACGGCGACGACGGGCAGAAACACCAACGGCCAACGGCAAACGACAACGATTTCACCTTCGTGGTGGCTCTGATACCATGTAGAAACAAGCAACACACACGAAGGGAGAAGAAGAAACACACGATATACGTGGAAAACCTCGTGAAGAGGTGAAAAACCACGGAGAAGCTCTAACCTAGGGGCAAACCGCAACCCTAGGAGAGAGAAAATCAATATCACTTAACTCAACGATTACACGTAAGTGACAAATATAAAGAGGGAGAGAAGAAGTGCCGCCTAGGGTACCGAGCCAGCCTCGGTACCCGCGCCCCACAGGACCGGGTCCATATCTAGACCCGGTTCCTCATTACAGTATATTCTAACAAGGGCAGATTAGGGCAAATCGTGAGGTTTAGGGCAGATCGTGGGATTTAGGGCAGAAACAAAACTTAGGAATAATCACGGCAGAAATTAAGGCAGATTATGACACTTAAGTGACTTTAGGCATGTGGGGGTCTATTTAGACCCGATCCCCATACGCTAACAGTAGTCAGTACCTTCTCAGGACTCTGAGAGGCGTTCATCTTCATGGTGAAATGTTAAATGATCCTTTCTCCAAGATCACCCTGTCCAGCCTAAACTCCGCTTTCTCTGCAACGACGTTATTGCCTTTCTCTTCAAGATTGATATCAGCAATATACTTCATGGTTTCCTCCACCAAGGACATTGTTGTTATGTCCAGTAACTCGATCGGAATGTCCACATTTTCGTACACTTTTGTCCTGGTAGATAAACAAACATTCATTTGGGAGAAAACATTCAGACTGAGCTGAGATCAAGTTAACTTCTGTTTGACTTGCTAGTGTACTTACATCTCCCAACAAGTGTTGCTAGTGAACTTAAAATCTCCCAGCAACAGTTGCATTGAAAGTAATGTTTGATTCACCCATCAATGTGGGGGGACATATGCCGAAAAGGCCTACAGCCCCTCCCCTTTTCTTCCTTTAGGATTGCTTCGGGACTTAAGTGAGGAGAAATACACCATCAACTAAATAGTGTTGTTCATCCATGTCCAGATGCATAGCACCATTAAGAATCTGACCACCGAACTTTCACCGGATGAACAAGCCATCAGTCCAACCAGCCATACCACGCCCATCATACAGCTTGATCCATCAAGAGTCCTCAATGTACTGCTAAACGAAGGACTCTCATGGCCGAGTGCCATGGTAAAAAGCAATTATAAAAAAGGGTTTTCCTATTTCCTTCATCTCCAGTTGCTCAGATCTCAAACACCGTAGGATCTCGAGTGCCATGGTAAGAAGCAATTATAAAAAAGGGTTTTCCTATTTCCTTCATCTCTAGCAGATCTGAAGAAGCAAGTAGGGGTCCCGTCCATCAACCAAACAGGGAACTAAGGAATACAAAGTTAAGTAGTCACAAGGCCTAGATATACTTGAATTGTTTAACGTGATGATATCCAACTCTTCAAGTATGTACAACAATATCTAGCTAGATGGCAATAACTGGTACCCCGACTATATGGGTATCATTGTGGAGGCCAAGTGAACCGGTTCCTGCCTCCCCCCCATCTCACGATGTCAGATTCCACACTCCAGAAAAACTTTCTATTATTTAAAAACTTCCAAATTAGTCCAACAATCCAAGGCCTTGTGCTTCAACATATCAGGCATTATTGTTTGAATATGCATCTTATTTCCATTCTCACTTGTTCTCGAAAGGCCACGAAGTCAACCCCAAAAATCAGCATCTTCTCACACTCCCCCACCACATAGACATGGGGCTTGGGTGGACCTGTAAAATCATAAAATTTCTTCCTCATTTCTCCTTCTCCTTACTCCTTAGGCAGCAGCTTTCAGGGAAAGGTAAAAGCTCATAATCTAAGACCTTTTTGCCTGAGTTCTCGTTGATTAGAGTAACCGGGCAACAGTTTATGTTGGGCTTTCTAGCTTATGCAATTCAAGATCTAACGCTCATAATTGATGATAAAAATCAGGCAGCCCTGTTGACCACGACATAAGTCTATACTCTATAGACTATAGACCATGTGGCTTCAAATTTTGCCAGAAACCAACCCTTAGAAGACACCCACTGACCTACGAACTGCAATTTTCAGTACATTTACCACTTACTTAGCTGCAGCCAAGGTCAACTTGGGATCTTGCACTAAATGCATCGTTACAACCATTTTCATAAACCAGTATATTGGTATCATCACATGGTGGCAGCAGATGCAGCCCAGAAATACTGAACTGCCTTTCTAAAGTGCAGTTTGAAAAGAGCTTCTAAAAAAATACTGAACTGCCTTTGGTAGCAGCAGATGCAGCCCAGAAATCACAACTAAAGACATTTTGAAGTCTTTTATCCACAAAAAAACCAATGCAGTACTATGAAAGTTCACATACTATTTACTATCTCTTGTTGAAACTAGTACACAAACATCAAGAACTATGAACATGAACTAGAACCACCATATCTTTTCAACGGACCTGAGCACAGCACCAATGGGGAATGAAAAAGGACAAACAAAAACAAAGCCCCTTTCCAGTAATATTGGCTCGGTGAATGGGTAAAGAAGCCCAGCGATCCAGAAAAAAGCCAAAAGGAGGGTGGCAATAACACAAACAAGCCAAAAATTTAGCAATTGTAGTACAAATTGATGCATACAGAAAAATATAAAAGAAGAAAGCTGCAAAGTTATCAAAACCGCAGCATTATATCTTCAGACTTTAAGGGTCTGGAATTGCATATGAATACCATGCAAATGCATGACTAGAAAAAAATACTTAGGGCTGGCTGAGTTCCAAATCAGCACATTTTCAACACCCGTCAGTGACTTAGAAAGAAGACAACCGACAAAGGAGAAGAGGAACATTAACAAGAAGGACACGACTGACAAATAAATGGGACACTAGACAGGGAGAGGGAGAAGGAGTTAGAAAGATTAACGCTCCATAAACCAGTCCTAACCCAATGCACAAAACACACCTTAATCCTAATGTACCTGACCCAGCTCCTGGAAACCCCTCTACCTTGCCATACTGAACAGCGTATATCCCCAAGCGCCAAATCAAAACAAAAACTAGCAAGACCGACAGACCCCCATCCCCAAACAGGGAAGCCTAGGTCAATTTATAAAGAAGGCGCTCAACAACCGAGGAAGCACACGTGAAAGAATATGCCACACTATTTGGGATCCACCAACCTCACCTCAAGGGCCTTGAAGACATAGGCCATGGATCATACTAACCTCTTAAAACCCTTAGAATCCATCCCCAACAGATGTCCACCACCACTTCATTTTTTTCGGATTACCTGTTCTTCAAGTATAAAATAGGTTTTTTGTAAGAAAACAGGTTTTCTGCTGAAATATCATCCATGCAAAATGGCCTCCCTCTAAGAGACATTTCCCCCAATGCTAGCACCATTTTAGGAATCGATTCCAAGGTTGGGGGTTATATTTAATTTCCTGTCGCCTACAGCAGATGTGGACAGAAGACTTTAGTCTTATCCTCCTTGTTCTTTAGCAGATCCCAAGAAACTTTATATTATGGATCTAGTATTTAAAAACTTTATCTTAATGTTGACATGCCATCTCTTTGAATTCTCCAAATCAATCCAAGGCATTGTGTTTCTTGAGCAATTCCGGTGAGGTACCTCAACTTATTGGGCATTCTTGTTTGACTATGCATCTTATTTCCATTCTCAGTTGTTCTCAAATGACTAGGAAATCAACCCCGAAATTGTCAGCATCTTCTTAGACACCCTCTCCCCATATAAACATGGGGCTTGGGCAGACCTGAAAAATAATAAAATTTCTTTCCTAAAAAAAAAAAAGAATCAATTAAATACCTTGTCTTAATCTTCCTCATTTGTCCTGCTCATAATTTAAGACCTTTTCACCTGAATTCTCACTGATTAGAGTAACCGCGCAACAGTTTATGTTGGCCTTTCTAGCTTATGCCATTCATGATCTAACTCATAATTGAGGATACAAATTAGGCAGCCCTTGTTGACCTTAGATTTGGATACAGCAAAACAGCATACCTTTTTGATCCAGAACAAGCTTATTCTTTTGGTACTTTACCTTTTACAAACCACACACATATATATGTCTTGGTGGCGGCGACTTAAGCCCTTTCTTCATGGATGCCGGCCAACCGTGGCAGCAAAAGCCAAATTTCATACCTTATCACGTAACTTCCAGACAGAACTCTAGCACCCTCTTTGCATGTCTGAGCAATTCTCTACACCAGACTCTAACTTTATATTCAGGAAAAAAGGGCAGTTTCATTTTATTCAGTGCTGCACATAGAACAGGTCTTGTTCCTCAAAATGTCTTTGTGCTTGGTGGTTACTATTCAGGTGTTCTCTTATACAAAGTAGCAAGGTTTAACTGAGAAAGTAATAAAAAACTGAAGCATACATATGGACAATACTTTAAAAATCATCAATATAACACATGGAACCTTTTTCATGGATATGAGATCGGCAAAGTGTAAGAAAAGACCTTTATTTCCAAAACTGGAATATCACAGAACAGACACTTCTTTAGTCTACCACCACGACATTAAATCTATAGACCATGTGGCTTCAAATTTTGTCCGAAGCAAGTAAAGGTAAAAGCCATTAAGCCAACCCTTAGAAAACACCCACTAACCTACGAACTTCTCAGTATATTAACCACTTACTTCTGGACAACTTCCAAGACAGCTGCAGTCAAGTCAACTTGGGATCTTGCACTAAATGCATCATTTCTGTTAAGATAGAGTTATATTCAGCTTTAAGCTAGAAAGGGTACCTCTGTAATATTTTTATTCTTTTATGGTTCTCTTGTACTTTCACCCTCTCCTCTAGTCTATATAAAGAGGAGTTAGGGCAGATTTCAAGGTTAATCAAAAATCTTTGCTCTCTGATTTTATCATGGTATCACAGCCAGGTGGTTTCTCTTCAGCTTGTCGTCGCCGTCTGACCAGCGCCAGCCGCCGCCTCATCGGCGTCAGCTGCCGCCGTCCAAGTGAAGTCATCCACATCGCCCGACGCTACTCCGCTCGACGCTACTCTGCCGTCCGACGCTACCACATCGCCCGACGCTACTCTGCCGCTCGTCGTTCACATCGCCCGACGCTATTCTGCCGTCCGACGCTACCACATCGCCCGACGCCTCTCTGCTCGTCGCTCGTCGTCTGCCCCACAGTCGCTCGTCGCTCATCGTCTGCCCCACAGTCGCTCGTCGTCTGCCCCCACAGCCTCTCTGCTCTCTGCTCATTGTCCCGTCGCTCCTCTGCTCTGCCGCCTGCCTGCTGCGTCGTCTCCAACCCTTTGCTCCGCCGCCTGCCTGCTGCGTCGCCGCCAACTCTCTGCTCTGCTGCCTGCCTGCTGTGTCGACGCCAAACTGTTGCCCTTCAGCGTCGGTCTCTGCCAGCGCCTGGCATGGTCTAATTCCATCACAGCCGCCTGAGCTCATCGTCTACACTCAGGCGTCCATTCCAGCGCTGTATGGTAAAATCGTTTGCCTCTGTTCTTCGTTCCTCTTCGTGAGCTTATCCCTGATCGGCGTCATCAGTTTATGAAGCATCAGTTTTCTCTTCTTAGTTGATGTGTTTGCTGTTTGCCGTTGCTGCTTGAGTTCATCCTTGTTTTATGAGATTCGGTTTTCTTCAGCTGGTCAGATGTATGCATTCAGTACTTCGTTTGACTGCACGTTGGACAATATTCTATTGATGATCAGATTGTTGTTTTTACATATGTGACTGTATTTTTATTTCCCTGCACTTCCTATTCCGTGGCTCGGTTTCCTCCTTGAGTTAGAAGATGTCTGAAATCAGCAAAGACACTAATAACACTAATACCTCTTCCTTTGTGTCGTCGGGAGAGATGAAGAGCTCCCCGTTTTCCAGCCTTATTACCAAAATGAATGGAGGTAATTATGAGATGTGGGCAATGCAAGTAAAGCGAATCTTGATTGCTCATGACAAGGAACATCTTATATTGGAGCCCGAGCCCGTACAGAAGGTAGGCAAATATGGTACTTGGTTTAAAGATAACTCTCTAGTTATGGTTTGGATTGTTGGCACTCTTTCTCAAGACATTGCCAATGAAGTCTTGCACAAGGAAAGTGCAAAAGATATGTGGGATTCTCTTGCAGCCACTTATTCGCATGCAAGAAATGAAACCAAAATTACTATTTTCGTGCGTGTAAGTGTGAGCAACAGAAGGCATATAGAGATATGCTTATGGTCGGGGTGTTCCTCTCAGGATTAGATTCGGTTTATGAATCCGCGAAGAATCAGATGCTTACTAGTCCCTCCATTCCTCCTATTGATGAGGCTTATAGTAGACTGAGCAGAATTCCCATCTCTGCAGCGACTGTTCCTGATACCACTTCTGCTATGCTTGCTACTCGTGGCAGAGGTGGGTCATTCTTTGCTAGAAGACGAGGAGGTCGTGGTCCTCCTACTTCGCGCCCTGTATGTCAGTTTTGTCATCGCATTGGCCATACTATGGATAAGTGTTGGCAGAAACATGGTCGTCCTGCTTTTGCTAATCAGACTGCTTCTACTGAGTCTCCAGAGCAGCCTAAGGTGCAGCATACCGCCCCCTCCAGTGAGTTACGTGTAGATGACCTTCTTTCTCAGTTGCGCAGCTTGCTTGGCGATAGACCTCAGCATGCTCCTGATTCGACCACCACTACTGTCACTACTGCTGCTAGTGCTTCTTCTTCTGGTATGTACTCTGCCTACACAGCTTCCCCTGCTACTGACACGACAGATTGGCTCATTGATTCTGGTGCATCGACACATCTATGTGGAGACAAGACACAGTTTACTTCCTATGTCTCTGCTCCACCTGGCCGTTCAGTTATTCTAGCCGATGGGAAATATTCTCCAGTTGTTGGACAGGAAGAGGTCCAACTTACTTCGTCATTGCCATTACAACATGTTCTTCATGCACCAGAATTCCCACATAGTCTTCTTTCTATCAGTCAAATTACCAGAGATTTGCATTGTCGTGCTATATTTGATTCCTCTTCTCTTGTGTTTCAAGATATACTGACGGGCAGGGTGATTGGCAGTGGCCGTGAGCAGGGAGGTCTCTACAGGCTAGTGCACCCCATTCCGTTTGCTGGGTCTACCTCTTGGGGATCTTCTTCGTCTTCAGCCTATACTTGGCATTTGCGCTTTGGACATCTGCCATTTCAGAAATTACTTCATGTTCTTCCTCAGCTGTCTCCTCAATCATCCTTTCAATGTGAGTCTTGTCAGTTGGGCAAGCATCATAGGTCATCGTTTCCCTTGCGGCCCGGTAGAAGTAGCCAGTCTGTTTTTGAGTTACTTCATTTTGATGTTTGGGGCCCGAGTCGTACACCTGACCTTCAAGGTCATATGTATTATCTTGTTGCTGTTGATGACCTCAGTCGTGTTAGTTGGGTCTTTCTTATGAAGAATAAATCTGAAGTCGGTCCTGTAATAAAAAATTTTATCAATGAAATTCTGACTCAATTTGATACTTGTGTCAAAACTGTGCGTTCTGACAATGCTCATGAATTTTGTGCTTCTTCTCTAGAGCAATTTTTCAAAGATAAAGGTATCATTCACCAAACTTCTTGTGCTTATACCTCCCAACAAAATGGGGTTGCAGAGCGCAAACACCGTCATATCCTTGATGTTGCCCGTACCATCATTATACATAGTCATGTTCCTCATTCGTACTGGGGAGATGCGGTTCTCACCACATGCTATCTTATTAATCGCATGCCGTCATCTGTGTTGGGAGACCTTGTTCCTATCTCTGTCTTCTTTCCTGACAGAGATTTGTTTTCTGTTCCACCTCGTGTTTTTGGATGCGTTGCCTTTGTTCACCTGCTTGGTCCTGGGAGAGACAAGTTGTCTCCTAAGGCGATCTTTGTTGGTTATTCCTGCACTCAAAAGGGATATCGATGTTATGATCCTTCTACTCGTCGGTATTATGTGAGTGCTGATGTTACATTCTTTGAATCTACCTCCTTTTTCTCTCCTAATGGCACTCAATTACGGACACCTGATTTGAGTGATGAAGTCCATCTCCCCTTACCTCTCCTGAGTTGTCCAAAACCAGTTGATCCACATTTTGGGGTTGTCTACCAACGTCGTACTAGACCTGTTGTGTCTGCTCCCTGTGCACATGTGCCTTCACCCAGCATGCCCAAGGTAATTCCTGAAAACACCACTGTTGACGATTCTTTATGTGATGGTGATGATGCCACAGGGGACGACTTTGATATGCCCATTGCTCACAGGAAAGGCAAACGCAGCTGCACGTTGCATCCTATCTCTGGACATTTATCCATGGACCGACTCACTCCTGCATACCGGCAGTTTGTCATGGGGCTGTCGGCTGTTGCACTTCCACAGACGCATGTGGATGCTCTGTCTGATCCTAAATGGGCTGCAGCTATGCAAGAAGAGATCGCTGCCCTTCAGTCTCGAGGCACTTGGACTCTTGTTACTCCTTCAGTGGATACAGCTATTGTTGGTTGTCGATGGGTTTTTACCATCAAATACAGAGTGGATGGCAGCATTGAGAGATATAAGGCTCGCCTTGTTGCTAAAGGCTATACCCAAACTTATGGGGTTGATTACTATGATACATTCTCTCCTGTGGCACGACATGCTTCTTTACGGATTCTTCTTGCTGTAGCTGTCAGCAAGAATTGGTCTCTGTCACAGCTTGATGTCAAAAATGCCTTTCTCTATGGTGACTTACATGAAGAGGTGTATATGCAACAACCACCAGGGTTTGTTGCTGAGGGGGAGTGTCAGAAAGTGTGTAGATTGAGAAAGCCGATTTATGGTCTGAAACAGAGTCCTCGCGCTTGGTTTCAGAAATTATCAGAGCACATTGAGCATGAGGGCTTCCGACGTTCTTCGGCAGATCATTCCCTCTTTGTCAAGAAGACTTCTATAGGTACAGTGATTGTACTTGTTTATGTTGATGACAGGGGATGATGAAAAGGGGATTTGCAACATCAAGAATGTCCTTGGACAACACTTTATCACCAAAGACCTTGGTGAACTACGCTATTTCCTAGGTATTGAGTTTGCCAGAAATCGAAAGGGCCTTATCATGTGCCAGAGGAAGTATGTTACTGATGTTTTGCAAGAGACAGGAATGCTGGGGTGTCGACCTGCATCCACGCCTATGGATATTAATTCTCGCCTGTATGATGATGATACTGAAGATGTTGATGCGAGACAATATAGAGGGATTGTTGGGAAGCTCTTATATATCACTATCACTCGACCTGACATTGCCTATGCTGTTAGCAGAGTGAGTCAATTTATGGATAAGCCCAAGAAAGTTCATTGGGATGCTGCTATGATGATTCTCAGATATCTAAAGAATTCACCAGGAAATGGACTCTTCTTCCAAAATGGTGCCTTACTCACTATATCCGTGTATGTTGATGCTAACTATGCAGGATGCCCCTCGGACAGAAAATCCACCACTGGATTTTGTGTGTTCATTGGATCTAACTTGGTTACATGGAAGAGTAAGAAGCAAACAGTGGTTGTCAGATCAAGTGCCGAATCTGAGTATAGAGCTATGACTCAGGCTACTGCCGAGGTTATGTGGGTTAGATCATTGATGTTGGATCTAACTGTCGAAGTACCTCTTCCTATGCAGTTGTTATGTGATAACAAGGCTGCACTTTTTATTGCAAATAATCCGGCGTTTCATGAGAGAACCAAGCACGTTGAAGTAGACTGTCACTATACCAGAGACATCATTCAAAAGGGGTTTGTAAGTGCCTCACATGTTTCATCTACAGGGCAGACAGATATCTTCACTAAGGCTCTTGCAAGGGGACCATTTCAAAGCTGCTGTTCCAAGTTGAGCCTATTTGACATATAGGCTCCAACTTGAGGGGGAGTGTTAAGATAGAGTTATATTCAACTTTAAGCTAGAAAGGGTACCTCTGTAATATTTTTATTCTTTTATGGTTCTCTTGTACTTTCACCCTCTCCTCTAGTCTATATAAAGAGGAGTTAGGGCAGATTTCAAGGTTAATAAAAAATCTTTGCTCTCTGATTTTATCAATTTCCAACCATTTTAATAAACCAATATATTGGAATAGATCATCACAAGTTGACCTTGCCACTCTCACGTGCATTTTGAAAATCAGCTTCCAAAAGAATACTGAATTGCCTTTGGTGGCAACAAATGCAGCCTAGAAATCACAACCTTTATTTTTAAAGTCACGAAAGACATTTTGAAGTTTGTTATCCACAAGAAAACCAATGCAGTACTAAGCAGGTTCACATCCAATTTACTATCTCTTGTTGAAACTAAGAACTACTATAATTAAGATTCAAACAAGCATGGAACCACAACATTACTTTAACCCATATCCCTATTATTTTTTTTCATTCACACACAAAAAAAAGACAAGTTTTTTTGGTAAAATAAAAATGAAAATAAAAATGTACCTCCTTTCTTTTACTGTAGAAGCGGCACACTCATAATGACGGACTCAGTCTTATCTGGTTTGAACAGCCATCCTTGTCTTCAAGGATGAAAAGCAATCTTGTCTTCAGGGATGAAAAAAAGGAAAACCAAAACCAGGGAAAACCATGCCTTGTCTCACTTTGTGCTGTTCCAATTTCCACGATCAGTTGGGTTGTTTCTGAATCAGGTTGTTGTGGCGGCCATGTGATCTCCTCACAAACCAGAGAGCTTTGTGGCTGATGCGGAGTTGCAATGGGCAGACCAGAAGGGAGCAGCGGTGGACTGCTGGTGCACTGCCAGGACTTGGACAACAGAGGGAAAGGGCCGCAGCGGCAGCACAGTGGTTGTGGCGAAGGAGAGAAAGACAGAGAGAGAGAGAGATATGTAGGGTGGGGGGAGGGGTTTCATGCAATATTTTTCATAGCAACCAATGAAATAAATGAGCCAATGAAAGCGCATAGTCAAAGTGCATATTTTTTGGTTTCTCATCATTATTTGGTTTCGGCCAAATACTTATTGGGGTAGGTTTAGTTCTGTCAGTGCAATGTTGGCTGAGTCTTCTCCATGCAGCGCTATGGTGGCATTTTATTCCCATGGCTTTCGTAGATCCATATCATGTTGGAATGAGTTTTATTCCAGTAGAGAAAAGTCAAAAAATAAATAACCTAAATTGGATGAGAGAGAAAGAGGGCCTCGTCCATAAAAAAACAGAATGAAATGAGAGAGAAACAGGGTGTGCAATAATTGACAAGAGAGAGATATGGAGAGTATAACAGGAAGAGAGAGAAAGAGTACGTTATTGAAGAGAGATAGATGGCAAACTAAATGAGAGAGAGAGAGAGAGAGAGAGAGAGAGAGTAATTAATGGAGAGACGTTAAGGGCAAATTAAATTTGGGAGAGAGAGAAATAGGTTTTAATGGAAGGAGAGATAAAGTTACAAAATTAAATGTGTGTGTGAGAGTCTCAGAGAACCACAACCACGACATTAAGTCTATAGACCATGCGGCTTCAAATCTTGCCAAAAACCAAAGCAGGTAAAGGTAAAAACCAACCCTTAGAAAACACCCACTAACCTACAAACTGCAATTCTCAGTAGGTTAACCACTTACTTCTGGACAACTTCCAAGACAGCTGCAGTCAAGTCAACTTGGGATCTTGCACTAAATCCATCATTACAACCAATTTAATAAACCAATATATTGGAATAGATCATCACAAGTTGACCTTGCCACTCTCACGTGCAGTTTGAAAATCAGCTTCCAAAAGAATAATGAATTGCCTTGGTGGCAACAGATGCAGCCTAGAAATCACAACCTTTATTTTTGAAGTCACGAAAGACATTTTGAAGTTTGTTATCCACAAGAAAACCAATGCAGTACTAAGCAAGCTCACATCCAATTTACTATCTCTTGTTGAAACTAAGAACTACTATGATTCAAACAAGCATGGAACCACAACATTACTTTAACCCATATCCCTACTATGCTAGACTATACACAATAAGCACTCTAGTCAACTTACTACATAAAACTGACTCAAACTAAGCGTGGCCACAAATAACTATTGAACAAGGGTCTCAAAGTCTAAAAGACTCTAAACCAGGTTGACACTCAACTATAAGACCAAACCTCAACTAAAATGATATAAAGAGAAGTAGTATTGCCTCCTGTACTCACCAATTAGGAATATAGCAAAAGACGTCAAGTTTTCTTCGCAAAGAATTGAACTTTGAAATGGCTTGGTATTTTCAAATTTTTTCCTATAGGCTGTGTGCAAAAGATATAACATTCCTTTACCTGAACTCCTGAAGTATGCGGTGAAGTATTAGGATTTCGAATCGTGCCGATGCTATCAAATCATACGTAGGGATTTCTTTCCATTTTCAAGGTATGAGCATAAAGAAATTGTTCTCTGCTTCATAGGAAACCAGAGAAAAGGAGCAGATATTAACCTCAAATCATTCACCCACAAAGGATCTGCAATCAATGCTAGAGACTTCAGCCTTCATGTTCTTCATCCCTTGGCATGCACTTTTTTTTTCTTGCTTTCTTTTGTCTTTGATTTTCTTTTGCTTTTTCTTGCTTCTTTTTTTTTTGTCTTCTTTGATGTTTTGATTTTCTTTTTTTTTTTTAGGCCGACCTTCACCTTTGAGGGAAATACCACACCACCCCAAAGGCTACTACAGAACGCCATCTCTTTGATGGTTTTGTGTAGCTTTTTCACGTGTCATACTCACTTCAACTTGTGAGTTTCAACGAGACAAAATGTTCATAGGTTGTTATCTTCGTGGAATATACATAAATCACCTTTATGCATACCCAGTACTCTTGATTACTAACCCAGAGGAACAACTACACTCGCCCCGAGCCCATCCCTCAACACTCATTTTGCTACTTGCCAAGGTCTGAAAGAACACTCGGGCTTCCACCTCATCGCACTTCCATGTTTGATTCTTGTAGATGTTTGATAGAAAGGCAAATAGCATTTCCTAATCCTTGAGCTCTTCGACGTCATTGAACCCATCTTCATAGCTCACACAAAGAATCTTTGTAGTCTTCTCCTTCAATTGACTAATATCAAGGGCTTGAAACTTCCTCCTTTACCCTCAAAGGAATACCAAAGACAAAGCAAAGGTACATCGTAGTGCAGCAAAATTGTTTTCAAAATAGTAGGTTTATTTAAAATTCTTGACGTCAAGTGATATATTGCCTAGATTGTTTTCCCTTCCCTTCAAAAAGAGTACGTTTATAAAACCAAGTGACCTATGGTTGGAACTTGGAAGTAGAAAAATGACTAGGATGGTTGTTGCAAACTAAACATCACAAGAAATCATTCCCTTTGAACTCCCCCAGTTTCGTCGAGCAGGAGCTTGGAGGCTTGTCTGGATTTACATTTGATATTTATAAATACCATGACCGTTGCGATAACTTTTTTGTTTTTGAAGTTAATTTTCATCCTTTCCATTTACTTATTTGTAATGACTAACGTACTATCTGATGAAAAGAAGTATATGACATAAAAAATTCACTAAAATGAAAAGAATTCCAGCAAATGAAAGAGCCTCAACAAGGAATGGTCCAAAAGATATGCTTACTGAAAATTTCAGAATATCTCATGCTACACTTCATGCTTTATTTCTTTTAAGAAAGCACCATAAATGACGCACACAGGGTTTCCAAGGCTACAATGTGATTGCATATATACAGCAGGAAAGCTAGTTGAGAGAATTTCAAAAGTAGAACAACTATTTGACAAGGAAAAAAACGAGAATCATTGATCCAGAAAGAAAGAAAGAAAAGAGTTCACTTGCAGATGCAAACACAGAGCACAAACCACATCCGAAACCCACCAAAGTCGAATTCAACAAAAAGAAGGAACACATAGGAAAAGAAACAGAACGAAGAAACTGTTTCAGAAATGGAAACACAGCAATAATCTTCTTGCCCCAAACAGCAACATCTGGAAAGAGCGAAAGAAGGCTACCCAAATTTGAAGAACACAAACAACGTAGCCTTGGAAACATGACACAAACAACCAACACTGAACTATTTTCAGGACAGAAGCAAATGACATCGGACAACGTAACGCACCTTTCAAAGTATGGACTAAAGGCCAAAACTATCTGCAGATTTGTCTCTTGCACAGTGGCAGTTGGGGGAGAGAGATCTGCGGAAGCTGGGGTCGAGGGCAGAAGAGAGTTGCTGTGGAAGACGGAAGAGATGGCGTCCCCTCTTTCTTCCTCTCGCACGAGACGGAGAATGGCAGCTGCTGCGGCAGGCGGAAGAGAGATGGCGTAAACAATATTCCCCCTCTTTCTTAGCTGGGGACGACGGCAGAAGAGAGCTGCTGCGGAAGAGATGGTGTCTCCTCTTTCCCCCTCTTTCTTCCTTTGGCACGGATGGAAAAAGGCAGCAGGTGCGGAAGACGGAACAGATGCCGTTCCCTCTTTCCCCCTCTTTCTTCTTCTCGCATGAGATGGAGCAGCTGCTGCGGAAGACGGAACAGATGCCGTTCCCTCTTTCCCCCTCTTTCTTCTTCTCGCACGAGACGGAGAAGCTGCTACGGAAGACGGGCATCCCCTCTTTCCCTCTCTTTTTTTTTCTTCCTCTCGCACGAGACCATAACGGGCATTTTTTTTTGTTTCTGAAAATATGTTTTCATCCCGAAAATATTTTTTCGATAATTCATCCAACGGACAAATTTTGTTTTCCAGTTTGATGTTTGATGGGAAGGAAATTTTTTAAAACAATTGACTTTTTTTTTCTCTTCCCACAATAGTTTTTCAAGATTTTGTACTATTACTTTTTATAAAATTTTAAAATTATCTTGGTCCATACAGTTTACCATAAAACTCCAAGATGTTCGATTTTATATTTGAAAATGATATTATTGAACTCTCTCTCTCGTTTAAAACCGTCTAGGCAAAGGGAACCGTAAAAAGCAGTCCAAATCTAGCTTCCTAAACAAGTTGGGCATAGAAGAGTTTCAGCAATGGGGATTTAGATCAGTCTAACTATGTAGATCCTAATCTAATGCAACCAGAAATTTCTACCGAAAGACCAATATCAATAGTCCAAATCTAACTTCCTAAACAAGTTGGATATAGAAGAGTTTCAGCAATGGGGATTTAGATCAATCTAACTATGTAGATCCTAATCTAATGCAACCAGGTATTTCTACAGAAAGACCAATATCAATATGATTGTAGATCCGCATTTAGAAACTAGAAAAATGAGCCATATTACCTTATTTTATTTGTTCAGATTACCTATATTTGGATCTTGACCCAATCAGGATAAACCATTGTCTAGATAGATTGGATCTCATGAAACACGAAAATAAAATCTGTAGTAAATGCAAGAAAAAAATACAAAGGTAAAGTTTAAATCTCAGAAAAATCAAAAATCTAAGGAAACTGGAAAAGTAGATCTTAAAAAGAAAAATAAAAAAAAAACAAAAACAAATTTTTAAAAATAAAAATGAGAGAAAACACAAAAAAGAAACATTCTAAAAAGCCCTTTTTTTTAGTTTCTTAGTGTTTTTTAAAAAGACTTTTTTTTACAATTTTTTTTTGAATGACCTGTTTTTGAAGTATAAAATCGTTTTTTTTTAAGAAAAGAATAAACAGGTTTTCTGCTTAAATATATATATCAACCATGAAAAATTTACTTTCAGTGGCATTGCTCCAATGTGTTCCATTTATGGTGTTTGGCCAATTTGCTGTTGAAGAGACTCAGTGTCTCGACCTTCTCTGGGGCCTTTTATTTTTTTCCACTAAGAACATTCAGTGATGGATTATATATGCCACTAAATCTTATAGTGAATTTTCTTTCAACTTGTCTAGTCAACTGTTGCACCAGCGGCCGCTTGATAACACTGATCAATCCCACTAATGGCTAAGATGCCATGCCTGCCTTCATTTAACAGCTGACCCTCATTAACTCTTGACTATCAATTCATTTATTTGTGCTCAAAGAAGCAAATTATTAGGAGGGTAGAATTGCTTCAGCAGCTTCTAAACATATATAATATAACCCAATCAGAACACATCAAGTTCACATACTTGCTTAAACCGAGGAAATCATGAACTTTGTCGCATTTTATGAAGTACCCAATCGTGTATGTTTCCTTTTCTTCCAACCTGCTCTATAAACATACCAGACAGAAAACTGGGTCGTCCTTGAATCAGGGTCAACATGTCTGTTCTGCATTTGCTCATATAAATGTAAACAAAAGGTTAACTTAAAAGCAGTACAATGATTTCCAAACTAACCAAAATATAAACAAAAAAATTCAACCATTAAGAGTCCTACTTAGAGTGTCTGCCCATACAAAACCGTATTTGCCCATACATTCCTTATTTTCCCATTTTATTACTTTTTCTTCTTCCTCAATCTCCTTTGTCTCATTTATTTTTAACTTTCTTTTGTACCACAAAGAAACAGCACGGTCAGGCCCAATTTTTTACAATTCCAAGCAAACAAACAAGACATTTTTGGGGAACAGGAGAAGACCATTAAAACATTGAGGTTTCCCAAGGAATTTCAATGCTCTTGCTACTCGTTGTGTGCAATCAAGCGACTGTTCTGTCAACGGATCGTTTACTGTGTGCCTTGTTTGAAATAAGGAAAAGGCAACCTTAGGAAGACTATACTAGCAGCACTCAGGAATCAATAATCAATAATTGAGAAAAGCATGTGTGGTCTAAGCCATAGCCCCCCCTCAACGAGCATGCAGAGGTTACTGTTCACTGAGGCCTAGTATGGAATGATACTAAAATTGGGTGCGTAAATGGCAGCCTGCCCACATTTTTTTGTCCATGATTTTATCTGAAGAAAACTGCAATGGGTGAAAATACTAGTTTCAACTAACTGTTAGGTTGCTGATGAACTACAAAAGGTTGTTTGATTGCTGTCCATCGGGACAGGACAGACAGAACGTCATGTCTATTACACTACTGTCCTATCATTATGGACAATGATGTTACTTACTTGTCTACTGTTTGATGATTTTAAGAACAAAATACTATGTTCATTTTATTTGGCGTTTGTTTCGCATATGTCTGTTCTGTCCGTCATGTCTGATGTTTGTTTGTCTTGTTTGATCTATCTGTTCGGTCCAATGTTTGTGTTTTCCATGGTTAATTATGTCTGTTATGTCTGATGTTTGTTTATGTTTTGTTCGAGTTGTCTGTTATATTTGATGTTTGTGCCTTCTATAGTCAGTTTTGGCTTAACATAGAACAAAGCTCAAATACAAAGAAACTTTCTTCCAAATAAAAAAAAAGCTCAACGTTACAATGCAAGTGGTTGTTGGCTGACTGCAAGGTCAGAAGCTCAACAAATTTAAGAATAAGAAAATTTTTCTTTTAATAATGAATAAGGCTGCTGGAAGGTTAACTACCAAGCAAAGTGGCTAAACATAAGGTCACCAGTTCAACACATTTGAGCAGAGAAATCTAAAACAAGCACGAGTTAACAGCTATAGATTGAACCCAGATGCACAAGCACAGAACTTTTAATGAGAACAAAATAGCCATTATCAAAACATGTCATATTGAACAAAAGAATAAACTTAAGGTTTAAAAAGGAGAATGCAAATGCATTACAAAATCATCATTTTTTCCCGAGGACGATGCCAGCTTCTTTAGCCACAACATCTAAGCCTTTCTTCTTGATGGTCTTCAATGCTTTTGTGGACAACCTCAATTTCAAGTACCTCTTTTCAGCTTCCCACCACACTTTCTTGCGCTGCAAATTTACAAACTGCAATTTCTTTGTCTTGTGATTTGAGAAGGAGACCTTATTGGCACGGTTTGCCTTTTTGCCTGTAAATGGGCATACACGACCTTATTGTTTAATATCTTAATACTATAATATTTAAAGAGTTTTTATCTTTACAATTTTTATGTATATTATTTATTTATTTAAGATTTTCTTTTTTTGTCAATTGGCAACCAATTCAGCTGAGTTCTTGATTCAATCAACTCAATGAATTAATTAGTTGTCTGGATAATGAGGAATCAGACATACAACTTGATCCAATTCTGAAACACCTTATTAACAATAATCCTAGACTAAGTTCTAGTAGGTGTTTGAAAAAGACAAGGAGAGATTGATGCAAACTAATTTGCAGAAGAACAAATAACTTGAAGATGAAGGATGAACGAGAAGTATGAAAGGAAACTTCAAACTAAACCACTTACACTAGAAAACAACGAGGAAGAGAACATAAAACAAAAATAACTTTTTTTTCTTCATTCGATAACAATTGTCTACAAAATAGTTTTGTCGTCCACTTGTACAGACGTGAATGGCAACGGGTCGGGTCCTGAACAAGTGTCCGAATCTAATCAGGCCCACTTAGATCCAAAATGATACAATAACAAAATAACACATGTAAACTAAATTTACAATTCAACCCTTGGTCCGCCTTGAGTATCTACTCCTCTCGCGTAAGCTCTGGGTCCACAGGGGATCCCACGGCTAAAGGCTCAAGGACTGCACTAGTGCTCGAAGGTGGAACCTAAGGCGAGCAACTGGACCCAGGAGAGTGACGGGTCTGGTCCTGCCCTGCATCATTCTCCCCTGGTTGGAGAGAAGTCATCTCTGACGAATCATTGTCACCAGAGTAGGGAAACAAATCAAAAATATTGAAGATCAGTAAAATTTGCCAATCCTCAGAAAGTTCAAGTAGATATGCATTTTTCCCTAGAGGTCGTCTGATACGGAAAGGGCCATATTTCCTAGGACTTAACTTTCTATAGGTACCAAGAGGGCATCGCTCGGGTTGTAGGAAGGGCACGTCTGCTTCAAGGCACTCTCCAACGACAGGCCTGGCTGCAAGGCACTCTCCAACTTTCTTGTGAGTTTAAACTTTAAATGTCTTGCTTTTTCCTATTAGCGTATAATACAACAGTTCATTTCTTCCATATGCCTATAGTTTGTATATTATATGTAGCTGAAAACACTTTTAATTTAAAAAACAAGGTGAGGCATTAGGCATTGAACTTGTAGGGTATACATTGAACTTTTGATTTAAAAAATGAGGCTGAAAACACTTTTGTTGGTGATATTGTCTGTGTATGGTATACATTGAAAACACTTTACTGCAAACATATTATATTGCACTCAATAGACTTTTGTTTGTTGTAATATTTGTTTCATGCTCGCCTTTCAATTTCAAGTTCTACTTTTTTCGAATACATAAATTTCATGGACTGCATCTGGTTTGGGAGAAAATCAGATTGAATGTTGATAACGAGCTTGAGGGCCTGAGGCCTTGTTGCTGTTTGACCTTCTATAGTTCCCGTATATACATTGAGTATGATATTTTGATTAGTGACATGTGAGGGGCATAATGTAAAGGTACTAATTAAGTAGTGGGGGGTTTGGTTATTTTTTCCCAAAAAATTGGTATTTTGTTATAAATTATATTTGTTTTCCTACGGCTGAAGTAAGTTGAATCTAAAGTATGCCCATTAATCCTTTTGTGGATGAGCTCCATATGCTTTATCGATACAAAGGGGTTAATTTATTTGGACTGCATGTGGAGACAACCTTTCAAACTACTCTTAGAAGCAATTAAGTTATTCACACTGTCATGTAGAATGATTGGATTTAGATGGTCCATAGGTATAAAGTATTCCTTCCAAAAGGAATTTTAATTTCTGCATCCAATCATTTATGAAATTTTGTCTGTTGTCGATGAAAAAAATCATATGTTGATTATATACTTATATATATATAGTTATATTCAAGCCAAAACAAGTTTGTTTTTGTACAAAATGACTTAAGTAGCGTGGATAGATCTTGGATGTAAGAATTTTCATGAAACTAATTATAATCTCTCAGGTAATATATAATCTTTTTTAATAAAGAATAATTAACTAAAACGTACGCAAGTTTCGTTCTTCAGATCACCAGTTTAAAATGTGAACCAAGTGCCAATTCTAATTTTCACGAGACCAATTATAAACTCCCATATAATATTTAATGTTTTTAAGTAAAATAGTCTGAAATGAAGACTTTCTCTCCCCGCAATGGCACTTCCAGATTCCATACATTTCTTATTTTCAATAAAAATAACTATATTAAACGTACGATGTTCTTCAAATCAACATTTGTAAACATGAACCAAGTGCCAACTATAGTTTTTGTTTTCTATTTTTAATTTCTTTAACCCAAATTAAAAGGCAGATGCAATATTATTCCATGTTGCGACTTTTTTTATTATATTAACTAACTTATACGAATGGATAAATCTCATATCTACCTTTCTATTAACAACACATTAATTGTACCAAATTATCAATGCCAATAGGAAATTGCATTTACCTTTTGAAGTGAAAATGTTATCGGCGTGTGTGTGTGAGTTTGTTGCGGGTGAATAAAAAATGCCAGTTGAGTCGTATGGTGTTAATATTTGAGTCGTATGGTGTTAATATTTGTTACATCATGTATTTTTATTATGTGGATATACTTAGCAATTTGAGCTTTTGCATACAATGTAATTGAACTCATTGGATGCTTATTTTTAGTACATTGTTTAGGTTTGAGAAAAAAATGTCTCGACGGGATCCAGCATGAGAACATTGTGTTGAAGAAGATCCTAATGATAAAGAAAAAAGGGGAAACTTGATATGCAATTATTGTAAGAAAACTTATAGAGGTGGAGTTTGCATAATGAAACAACACTTGGCTGGAACTAAAAAAGATGCTAAAGCATGTGACAAAGCACCACAAAGTATTGCACAATTTTTCAATAATTATTTGCAGGTACAAAAAAGTGAAATGCAAAGAAAAAAATAATATTGAATTGCGTAGGAATGAATGTTTGGATGAAGGAATAATCAGTGATGGCCTTACATCTCCCAATGTTCGTAAATGTGGAATTTCACGGGGTCCAATGGATCAATTTATAACTTCAGATATACGACAACCAACAATCAACAATGCCTTCAAGAAAGAGGAAAGGAAGCAAGTATATTTTGCCATAGGTCAGTTCTTTTTTGCGAATGCTTTATCATTTAAGTTATGTAACAGTTCATATTTTGAGAGAATGATTGAAGCTATGAGAAATTATGGTTGAGGATTGAAACCACCAACCTACAATGATATGCGGACTTCGATCCTAAAAGAAGAAGTTGATAAAATACAAATCAAATTAGAGGACTACAAGAAGACGTGGTTGAAGACTGGTTGTACCATAATGGCAGATGGCTGGACTGATGGTAAAAGTAGAAATTTGATTAACTTTCTTGTAAATAATCATTCGGGTACAGTTTTTTTAAAGTCTTATGATATTAGTGGTGTAAAAAAGACTGCTGATAATTTGGTCAAATTATTCATTGAGATAATTAAAGAAGTTGGAGAAAAAACGTAGTACAGGTAATTACTGATAATGCTGCTAACTACAAAGCTGCAGGTATGAAGTTAAAAGAAATTGATGACTTTAAGCATATTTTTTAGACACCTTGTGCAGCTCATTGCCTAGATTTAATTTTTGAAGACATTGCTAAGATACATTTGCATAAGGAAGTGATAGAAAAGGCAAAAGTTATAAGTACATTTATATATGGATATACTTGGGTATTAAATTTGATGAGAAAATATACAAATGGTAAAAAACTTCTACGGCCTGCTATTACACGTTTTGCTACTTCCTATCTTACTTTATAGAGTATTTGTACAAACAAAATAGCATTGAAGAAGATGTTTTTGTCTCTAGAATTTCAAGGCAGTGATTATTATATTAAAAATCCCAAAGGCAAGGAGGTAATGCAGATTGTTACTCAAGATGAAAGGTTTTGGAAGGTAATATCATATATTATTAAAGTTACATTACCTTTAGTGAAGGTGTTGAGAGTTGTTGATTCAGATGAAAAGCCAATTATGGAATTTCTGTACAATCATATGAAAAAGGCAAAAGAAGAAATAACATACAATGTAGACAATGATAAGAAAATGTATACAAAAATTTGGCAAATAATTGATCATAGGTGGGATAATCAAATGCATCACCGTTTACATGCTGCAGGGTGTTATTTAAACCCACATTTTCATTATGATGATGATGTCCTCATGGATAGAAGAATAAAGGTTGAACTAATGGAATGCTTAGACATTATGGAGCCTACTGTAGAAGAAAGATGTGATATTTTAGTTCAACTTGATTCATATGAAAATGAAGTTGGTGAGTTCGGTAGATCATTAGCAATTGGAACAAGAAAGAAAAAACATCTTGGTACATTTTTTTTAATTGTTTTGATTTATGTTGTGAACTTATGAGTGGATCAAATGAAGTTATCTAAACTACTCTTTTTTGTTTATTTTTGTCAACTGATTGGTGGAATACATTTGGTGACAATACAAAAGAATTGAAGAATTTTGCTATGAAAATTCTCAATCTTACATGTAGTGCATCAGGATGTGAGCGTAACTGGAGCTCATTCTCTTTGGTAAATAAATGAAACTTTCAAATCATTTATTGTGCTATCATTCAAATGTTTTGTAATTGTCAAAATGATTAACTTATGTAATTATATGGTAGGTACATACAAAAAGAAGAAATCGCCTTGACCAAGAGAAACTTAACTCTTTGGTTTTTGACATGTATAATATGAAGTTGAATGAAAGAGAAATGAGAAAGAAAAGTACTCAAGATCCATTATGTGTTGATACTATTGATTCAGATGATGAATGGGTTGTTGAACAAGAAGATTCTATTTTACCTCTACCATTAGATGATTCTTGGTTGCACTCATCGTTTGAGATTGATGACATTAATATCATTCCATTTGAAGATCTGTCAAGGTCTATGAAAAAGGGTAAAGGTGTTTCTTCTTCTCAAAAGAAAAGTTTTGGCAAAGGTATTGCTATATATTTGTAATTTTTGAAATAAAAATAAGAACATTGTCTTTTTTCTTTACTAACTTTTATATTTTGTTGTCTGTTATTATTTTTATATCAGGTAAAACAATAATAGATGATATAGAACATGAGAGCTTTGATGATGAAGCAACTGAAGAAGAAGATGAACCTATTCAATATATGGACGATTCAAATGATGATGAACTGTCGTCCATTAAAGAAGATGACAATGATGAAGATACAATTGACCAATTCATTTGAACTTTGTTAAATATCACTTGATAATTACACAAATTAGTTACTTTTTAATGTTTATACATATATATATGTTATTGTTCAACAATACTTGTTATTTACTTATTCTCTTAGTTGATATTATCATTTGAATCTTAGTTGTTATGACATTATATTTATTTGGATTAACAAATTATTGTGGTTTGCATATGTTGTGTATTGTTCTTTATTGATATGTTTAGTATTGTAGTCACTTTTTTTCAGTTTGTTATTATTTTTATAAATATTATATAATTCACAAATTTGTCTGTGAAGCTTACGCTTCAATTAACGCCTCGCCTCGCCTCGTTTTACCGCTTTTTACAACATTGGTTTGGCCATCGGTTTGGGTTGGTAAGCACTACTGAATTGATGTTTCGTATTAAGCAGAGACCATAGGGAACACAAAAAATGACTCAGGAACCTCATATCTCGATCTGACATGATTGAACGAGAAAGCCCATGAAATCATGCCACATCTCTGAAAAAGTAAGAGGCAACCAATGACGCATCTGTCGTCCTTTAGCATGAAATGAAAATGGCCATCTTAAAAAATCTGTCTGCCACAACCATGACTGAATCCACTCTACGGATCGTCTTGGGAAGCCTGACGATGAAATCCTTAGAGACATGATCCCATGGCCTATTTGGAATAGGCAGGGGAGTATACAAACCACTATTTTGACTATGCCCCTTTGTGATTTGGCAAGTATGACAACACTGTACAAACTTGATGACATCCTTCTTCATCTTGGGCCAATAGTAACGTTCATCCATCAAAGAATATGTCTTGTCTTGCCCAAAATGTCATGACATTCCATTACCATGGAGCTCTGCAATAAGTTGTAATCGTAATGAATATTGAGGGACACACAACTTATTCCCATGGAAAAGATAGCCATTGTGAATGGAGAATATAGAGTCCAGAGGTTGAGACACACTAGAACATTAAGACCAAATGTGGCTAAAGTCCAGGTCAGCATGATACATGTCCTTGCAGCTCTCAAATCCGACTACCTCCACAGACATGGACATCAGTAGGTTGTTCTTTCTACTAAGGGTGTCTGCAACTCTATTGAGCTTTCCTGATTGACGACGAATGGAGAAGGTGTACTCTTGCATGAAATTAACCCACTTGACATGACAAACACTCATCTTCTTTTGGCTATGGAGATACTTAAGTGCTTCATGATCTGTAAATAGAACAAACTCTTCGTAGATTAAATAGTGTCTCCAATATCGAAGGGCCCACACAACAACATAGAACTCCAAGTCATAAATAGAATACTGACATTTTGCTCTACTTAGCTTCTCGCTATAGAAAGCGATTGGCCTCTTGTTTTGACTAAGCACAGCTCCAATTCCAACCTTGGAGGCATCACATTCTACTTCAAATACCTTGGTGAAGTCTGGTAAAGCCAATATGGGGGCATGAGTCATCTGATCCTTGATATTGCAAAAGCCGTCTTTAGTCGTTTTGGTCCATTTAAAAATCTCACCCTTGAGACACTCCGTGATAGAAGCCATTATGGTGCTGAAGTTTCTGGTGAATCTACGATAGAAAGTAGCTAGACCATGAAAGCTCTGACATCGCTCTCGGTATGGCCAGTCTACGATAGCTTGCACCTTAGAGGCTATGGGTTTTAAATATCAACGAAAACAACATTCAACAAGGAAAGACATGAAATGCATGAAATATAAGGGGTCATATTTAACACCATAACAAATTGTTACTGTCTAATGATTCTGCTTCAATATTTGGAGTAGATTTATAAGACACTATTTTACAAGGTTTCATGAATCAGCCTTAATTTTTAAGCTATTTCAATGGACAATAACAATTTGTTACTAATGCCAAACTGCCTCTAAGGAAGCTAGATATTGCTTCATTTTAACTCTATGTTTCTATTTAAAAAAATAAAAAACTAATTACAAATCAGAAGCTACACATACACAGGGGACACTTCTTGTAATTCATGTCACAACACTACCTGCAAAATCCTCCCAACTCTCATGATGACAATAGGTGTCACACAAGGTTTTACTTGTTAACGTTGCACCATGCATGGAAACATACATAAGGCCACGTTTGATTGCTGAGAAAAACACTGTTGAAGGGAGGAAAAATGAAAAAACGGTACGAATTTTACCGATGTTATCAAACATGCTAAACATTCCCCGGATAAAAAGCTCGATCCAGGGGAAAATTTCCGTGAAAAAAAGTCGGACCCTCCAGGGTCCGACTTTTTTGTGGGGATAAATTTTTTGCCGGGATAAATTTTTTGCCCGTTAGGGCTTCTCATCACTCTCGTTCTCTTCGACGAGTCGCCCGACGCCGTGCTCTCCACCACCGCGGCTGCTGTGCCTCAAGCCATCGTCCGCTCGCCCGTAAACTGATCGCCGATGAACTCCGCCGATGAACTCCGTGGCTGTGGTGGCATTCACAGGCCCCCCCCCCCCTCACGATTTTCACCATCTTCGTCATGATCGTTAACACAGCTATTTCTTTTTTTTATGTTAGGGCGATCTTGTTAAAGCAATCAGTTGAAGGAATCGATTGTTTGTCTCTGCAATCCACTGCTCTCTCGTTCTCTTTGTGGAGATTTCGTTGTGCATTGGAGACCTAAAGCTACAGGAGGAAGAAGAAAAAAAATGTAAGCCTGTTTTTCTCTCTTGGTTAGTGCTTGTTTGCCTTTTTCGTTAAAACGTGGCTTAGCGTTCCTGGAAAACATTGGAAAGTTGGAAACTAACAGCAGATGATGCTCTTCGTTGTCTGTTTTTTTTCTCTTAAATTGAAAAAATTAGTGTTNAATTTAGAATCCCCTTTCCCCTCTTTCTCTTTTCCTGTGTGCGGAGATCTCTCATTCATCTTTTTACTTCAGTTGAACTTCTTTTGGGTGATTCCATGTTCTTGATAGCTCTTGGTTGCTGTCAAGAACATCTGCTTTCAGGAATTTTCGGGCAGGGTCTGTCTTCTTTGGTGCAAGAAAAAACAACTTCATTGATGTGTCTGAGAGCTCCACAAATGTCCTATCTGTAATCTGATTGAACAGAATCGCAGAGTTGCTTTTTTGGGATATAAATAACCAGAACAGGGAGTTTTCTTATTTTGGTAGACGTCAAAATTTTTAGCAACCGAGTCCTTGCATATGTAGCTTGATTGATATGCGTACTAAATTATTGGGTATTTGAGCTGATTCTATTGCAAATGGTTCCAAAAGACTTGCATATGTAGCTTTAGAGTCCTAACGGAAGAGTTTTGCTTATTTCGTTCATATGGGGATCTTTAACTGACCTGCAAGAATGGTTTTTGATAAGTTGCTGAATCTTGGCCCTAGTTGCTTGCATTTGTTCGAGAATGATTTCAATGAGGTGATGTAGGCACTATCAGTTTCAGGACATTCTCCGTGATGATGGTTAAGCAGAGTGGAAGAGAGAGGAGCGGGTGTCTTGGGCTCTCAGTTTTGCACAGGGTTCCAAAAGACTTGCAAAGGAAGAGTTCTTCTAATTTCATTCATATGGCAATTTTTAACTGGAGTTGGAAGGATAGTTTTTGTTAGGTTGTTGAATCTTGGCCCTAACTGCTTGATAAATTGATTGGCTGTTATGCTATTTGATTTTTTGAGAAAGACAAGGTTCATTATCATGATAAGAAGAACTTCCATTTCTTATTTTGTGCATTGAAAAAACAATTCTCAAGCTTCATTTTCCCAATTTATGCCTGAAGTGATTATGGATGTGGTAATTGAATATCTCCAGTTGCTAATGTTTTGTCAATCACATAATCAATTAGTGTGCTGGTTTTTTTCCTAGCTTATCTGTTCTTATGAGCAAGATTTCTGATTGTTTTCTGCTTGCGCTTGTCTGCTTTTGTTCGTGTCTCCAGTGGAATGTCTCAGCCTGTTGTAACGGTCAACAATTCTTGTTTATCAAACTAAGGATTTTTTACCCTGAAAAAAAGTTCCAGGCCATCAAACATGGCCTGAAACAGGAAAAAGGAAAATTTTCCTCATGTCAGTTTACCATGGATTTTTTTTCCTTGAAAAAATTCCCTCTCAAAAAAATCCAGGCCATCAAACGTGGCCTAAATGTGGAGGTGGTCACATCATTGCTTGCTGTTTACCATTAATACTGTAGTTGTTG
Organism: Nymphaea thermarum; assembly: GCA_011799765.1. Lineage (NCBI taxonomy): Eukaryota > Viridiplantae > Streptophyta > Magnoliopsida > Nymphaeales > Nymphaeaceae > Nymphaea > Nymphaea thermarum. The sequence continues at coordinate 28,176 of JAANDH010001134.1, forward strand.
GAGGCCTATTGTTGGAATGCTTTAGGCACAAAAGACTCACCATTGTATTGAAGTATCTCGATCACCGTTGAAATATAAACATCGCAATATAGACGGTGTACCATGGCGTTGTATAAATCGTGTATTATGTTTTAAATTTCGCTGAATGAAAAGAAGAAGAATTCCTTCTTACCATTTTTTGTGTTTCACTTCTCTTTTTTTTTATTCAATTTGTGACAAAGCATCACAGAGGTAGGGGTGATTCCAACACCATGCCAATGGAGAAAGGTATGTAAGGATACTCTAATGGATCATACACTTCTCAGGTGATGTCAAATTCTTTTTATATTCATCACTCTATAATCCTGAAAATGTTGTTGTTTCCCAATCTCTCAATGAGAAAAATTATGCCACATGGAGTATGGTTAAGATGATGGACTTTATAGTGAAAAATAATTGATTTGATCAATTATGGTACAATTACTGAACCAAATGAGCATGATTTGAATCATCTTCTTTGGACATGTTGCAATAACATGCTCTGGATGATTATGAACTCCGTAAATGAAGAAATAACCAGATATCATGAATCACCTCTATGTTGATGTTTGTTGCGATGCGTGGAGCCATGTTATCCATAAACATCTCCAGACACTCCCCCTCAAACGAGAGTGTGTAGGTTTCCAATGCACAGTTTGCATAGTAAATGATGAAATGCTTCCTTTACCAGAACTTTAGTAAATAGGTCAGCTACTTGATCTTTAACATGATATGACATGTTCCAATTAATCTTTGGAGGAGTTTTTCTCTGACAGTATAACAATCCAGCTTATTATGTTTTGTGCATTTATGGAGAACTAGATTTCTGTCATGCACAATCCTCTTGCTCTGCCCTTGTTATGGAACCAGGCAAGTCATAAACGACTGCATGAGAATATATTGAAGAACCCAATGAAATCATTATTTTAGGTCAGAGAGGGAGAAGGAGAAGTATTGATCCTTAAATCTTCAGATCTGAAATGTTGGGTGAAACAAACACACGTTAAGCATATCATATTTAAGGTGGTACCATTTTCAGATTGATACTTTTGAAACTAAATCCGAATCCAAATTTGAATATTACATCTCTTTTTTTCAAATCTGAATTTTGGCTTTCTATTGTATTTTCAAACTATTTTTCATTTGTAAATGATTTAATGTGGTCGGATCAGACATTAATTTATCCCTATCCTGTTCATCGACATCCTTATCACATTGACTTGAGCATAACTACTCTTACTACAATTTCAGGTTGAACTCGGACCGAAGTTCGAACTCATTTGGACCTTAACAAGACCAGAAAAGAAATCACTCTCTCTTGCTTCCAGTGCTTTCCATGCATCAGTTGTCTTTCTCTCCTAGTTGTATTAAAGAATTGCATCGATTGCAGAGTGCAAAGATCAACAAAAAGGAATTTAATCATCTACCCTATTTCGATGAAATAACTATACTTGCAACAAGATTTCTCTTTGCCATCACCAAAATTAGTTCACAGTTGTTTGACAAATTTATTGAACTCGTAGATCGATCTGCATAGAGATGAGCAGAAGCGTCTGTCGTTTTCTTCTTCATCCTCACACCACCAACCTTTCAAGGCTTCACTTCTTGCCGGCTTGCTGCACTTATCATCCGCACAATGCCATGGTTGAAGCTGTCGAAGTCCGTCTGTAATCCATAGATCCCTTAGCATTTGCAGAACCTTCTTCCTGCTCTTGACCAGGCCGGCAGCTCCACCACCACCGGCTTTAGCGGCTCTCTCCAGCCATTCCACACCTGAAGCTATTGATGGCCCTTGTTCTGATAAGAGCAAAATTCCAAGAGCATACATGGCTTCCATGCAGCCTTCCTCTGCAGCTGCCTCTAGGTGCAACTTGCCATTTTCCTTTCTCCCCTTATTATAGCATTCAACCTGCAAGCCCACCAACACAGAAAACATAGAACACAATAACATATTATACATACACCACGGATTTATGAAAAAGGAAAGAGAGAGGCAGAATTGATTTGATATGGTTTTTAAAGAGTTTCTCATCTTAGAAACAAGAAGAAAAGGCATGGAGAGTTTTATATACTACTAAAGTTTAGTAAAGTAATTATTCTTTTTCCTATTTCAGGAACACATTGCAGTACTTGTTGATATCTTATAAACCATTGTTTCAAATTTGGCATGCATTGCAACCTATGAATATAACAGAAGAACATTATCGCATGAAAAGATTAAACCTATAATATGAAAAAAAGAACCACAAGTTTATACCATGCCTAGAACACAGGCTGCTACTTGATTTCCTGCCTCTGCACAATCTAATATCAACGGCCATGAGCCCTGCCGGTACAGCCACCAGCCTAGCCTTGAGATCCATCCACAATGGTGGCTCGTCTAAGCACTTGCTTATCGCTTGCAGCTTCACGCAGCATCTTGCACCTGCGCACCCCATTTGAATCAAACAATTAAGAGAATCCACGCAGAGTGTTTGAAAGGTAAATATATTGGAGATGACAGAAAACTTACGTGAGCTTCATGTTAGCAAGATCAGGAACAGACAACATGGCTGGTGATGAAGAAACAACATGTGCAACGATCTCTACGACGACTTCTCTTGGAAGAACATCAAAAGTCACCGGTCTCTTCATGGCAGCCTCTCTCCCCCCTATATTTATGAAGAGGTAACTTCTTTGGTTAGGAAGTATTGTGAAGGTGTGCATAAATAGGCAGGTCAACTGTCATGGAATGGATAAAATATCTGTTGATCTAAACTCATTTAATTTGATCGACATATTGTAAGATCTACATTTGAATTGAATCCTTATCGACTCGTGGAAAGATCAATTATTACTTTTTCAATATATCTGAATCCTGACACTCGGATAATTTTGGACTTGGTTAAGAATCCAATTGCGATCGATCTTCATATATTTATTGAGAAACTTAACTTTGGGGATTCCAGATCGATCTTCATATATTTTTTTGGCTCTGGCTTTAGCAACTTTACTAGGAGACATCCATTATGTCATTCGAGAAAGAAAAAAATACAAAATGTTAAAGCAAAGAAGTTGGCAGTGTTGGTGGCTCTTCATCCCTTGTTGATAAAGGGGGTAGAAAATAAGCAAATGTCCTCGTTAATAAGTGAAAATGAGAAGTGGACAGCTCAACCCCACTAGTCATCCTCTTATTTTTGTTTTTAGATTTGTGGAAAATAATGCTATGCTGAAAAAAAATGCCTTTGTTGGTCCTGTTGTGCTATGATACTATTTGACACTGTTCTATGGGAGTTGTTCTCTTAGTGGTCCTCTAGCGAGTTCACAGGTCCTTCATAAAGGCGAAGGTGTTGATATAATTTGCAACTCAAGCATTCATGTGCTTTTTCCTTTTACTCTGTCGAAGGACAAGTAGATTATCTTGTATCGAAGATCATGTTCTTTTTCATTCTGAATGCCCATGTTTTAGTTTCCTTTAGGAAATACACTAGCTTGGATAGTGTTTTTGCTGAAGAAATTATTGAAATGCTGTAACGGTTGTAATATTTTTAGATGCATGAACTTCCCCTAGTAAAGTTTTGTTAATAATTTATTATAATTAGAAGTTCGTTTAGGTAATCATTTTGTTCTACTAATGCCAATGAAATTTTTCATGAAATAGGTAAAGATTTTCAACAATGGATTGTGCTACCGTACAAGTAGGTGGCCAAAGCATTGGATGGATTATATATATATATATATATATATATATATATATATATATATATATATATATATATATATATATATATATATATATATATATATATATAATACTAGCTGAGTGGCCTAGATTTAGACACACACCCATTAAGCCTAGGCATCCGGCTGGGTACCTTATGGGCTTTTAGGTATCCTCAGACAGACACAGACACGGGTGCAGGCACAGACACGGGTGCAGTATTCGACTAGCTTTCAGGACCTCAAAGTGAAGCCTCAACTGGCTTAATGATTTTTTCGAGCCGGACCTGTCTATGCCCGACACTATATAAAATTGTATTTCTTACACACACACACACACACACACATATATATATATATATATATATATATATATATATATATATATATATATATATATATATATATATATACATATATTATATTATATGTATATATTAAATTTATTTATCTTACATATTTTATTACAATTGGGTCAGGTCATACGGGTCCAATGCCCAACCCTAGCACCCATCGATTCAAACGAGTAATTGAATGCATCCTGAATAATATGTCACACTCTGGATGACCAGACCTTGATCCTGTTACTTTGGACGGTGATCTTCACTTCTCACTATGTTGTTATTTTCAGACATGGCTGTCAAGCGAAGTTCCTTTGGAAATACACACTTATTAAGTGGCATGGTCCTTTGGAGGATCCTTTATGAATTAAAAAACTAAACCATATATAGCATCTTGATAGGACCAAAACCATGCAACAGTATATATATATATAATGTCTTAAGGCGACAAAACTAGGCTGAGATACGATAATATCAACGACGCTTGTATGACACTAAAAGAGTGCAGTGGGTGCATGGGTATATGGTGACGTGGGTCCCAAGTAGCGCCATTTTAAGAAAATTTAGATATAGGGGTACCTATAGCTATTGTGGCGAACGTTGTATGACACTAAAAGAGTGCTGACGGCACTTTGCTACTTCAGTGGTATGTGGTGAGTTGGGAACCAGACTATGAGTCTGGCCATTTTAGAAAGAAACTTCAAGAACAAGAATTAGAGCGTCAATTTAATGCCATGGAGGTTAAAGCACACTTTAGATGCCATTGAAGAAGCAAATAGGGCGCCCTTTGAGCATGCATGATGTGAGATTTCAATCAACTGGTCGGTATTGTTATGGATGGATGATTCACATTGAAGGTTTCTCGAGCAGATTGAAGTTTTTGGCAATTCCCAAAGCCTGAGAAAGTTCCATATACCTTTAGAAGTAGTCGTATTCTAGTTGTCGTTTCTCCACAGAATCAAATTTCAATTAACTGCAGTATTAAATAACCAAACATTACTTATAAACCTTAAAACTTTTCCTCATAAGATTTTCATAGTTGTTGCATCATTCAAATTAGGCCATAAGGATGGATGATGGATCTCGACTTCCCTTCAGGAATCGAATCAGACTTACAAGCATGATCGTTTACGGTCTACTGTACATCACTACCACACAGTAATTGCTCTGTTGGTGCCTAAAGAGGGAAATCAAACAGAGAGCCGTAGGAGGAAACGGTATTTCTGCTTTGCATTCATTAATTTCGCCAGTCCATGTACAGCATGATCTTAACATTTTCCACAGCGAAGTTACCTAATTTTGCATGGAAAGAGACAACGGACGGGTAGGAAGTCGACCTAGGCTAAGCAAACATAGAGAATGAGCAGTGTGTTGGATCAAATGCAAGGGAAACAGTTTGTGAGTATATAATCCTGAAAAAAGGCTCAAGGAACTTGAGATTGAATTGCATTTTGGTCGGTGGCTCTATAACATGTTGGACCGGAAAGAAAAAAGGATCAAAATGAAAAAAGGGAAAAGGATGAAGACTTACCTGCTTCTCTCCAACTGCACGGCAGAAGAATGAGTGATGAAGCAAAGATAGGACTCCACAAAAAATCAAGGGACCGAGAGAAAGTTGAAGGAGAGAATCAAATCATGAGGAAAGCAGAACTCCACCACAGGAGATCGAGTGAAAGCACGAGGACGTGGCAGACATGGCTTTGGAAATTGGTCATCAAGCATCCGAAGGGAAAGAGGTGGCGGGGAATTGCTCCCCTGCTTCAGTGGCGTTGGGCACCCTATTTGCTTCTTCAATGGCATCTAAGGTGCGCTTTAACCTCCATGGCATTAAATTGACGCTCTAATTCTTGTTCTTGAAGTTTCTTTCTAAAATGGCCAGACTCATAGTCTGGTTCCCAACTCACCACATACCACTGAAGTAGCAAAGTGCCGTCAGCACTCTTTTAGTGTCATACAACGTTCGCCACAATAGCCATAGGTACCCCTACCCTATATCTAAATTTTCTTAAAGTGGCCCTCACGTCGCCTTATACTCATGTACCCACTGCACTCCTTTAATGTCATACAATCGTTCTTAATGCCGTCGATATGATTGTATGAAGACATTATATATATATATATATATATATATACCCTCCAACTTTGTTGGTGACCTACTTGTATGGTAGCATAATCCATTATTGAAAATCTTTACATATTTGATGTAAAATTTCATTGGCATTAGTGGAACAAAATGACTACCTAATCAAACTTCTAATTATAATAAATTATTAACAAAACTTTACTAGGGGAAGTTCATGCATCTAAAAATATTACAACTGTTAAGGCATTTCAATAATTTCTTTAGCAAGAACACTATTCAAGTTCGTGCATTTCCTAAACGAAACTAAGACAGGGCATTTAGAAAGAAAAAGATTATGATCTTCTAAACAGGATAATGTAATTGTTCTTTGACAAAGTAAAAGTAAAAAGCAGATGGATGCTTGAATTGCAAACACCTATTCACCTTTATGTAGGATCTCTGAACTCGCCAGAGGACCACTAAGAGAATAATTCTCTTAGAATAGTGTCAAAAAAGCACGCGAGGACCAGCAAACGCATTTTTTCCCAGCATAGCTTTATTTAAAAACAAAAACAAGAGGAGGATGACTAATGGGGTTGAGCTGTCCACTTCTCATTTTCTCATTTTCACTTAGGCCCGTTTGACGGATCCGAAAAACACTGTAGGGCAGGAAAGAAATTTCAAATTTTTTAAATTTTCCCGGCGAAAATTTTTTTCTGCTCGTTAAACCTGAAAACGGAAATTTATTTCCGGAATTTTTTTCCACCGCGAGAGGTGGAAATATCTTTCCAGAAATATTTTTTTTTGCCCGTTAGCGTCCTCTCGCATCGTCCTGCTGCTCTGCGTTTTTCTGCTTCCCTCTCCCTCTCCCTCTCCCCTCCTCGTCATAGTCATAGAGACCGTCTCTCCTTCGCTGGACGGCCGTGATCCTCCAGCCGTCTGCCGGTGAGCCTCCACCTGCTCCTCTCCAGTTTTGTTTTGTTTTGTTTTTTTTTTTTTTTTTTTTTTTTTTGGCGTGTTAAGGCTTACACTCATCTCGCTCTGGGGTTTCCATCGTCGCTATTCTCGGCACCCACAAGTACAAAGAAGACGAGATCGTTGTTGCACCTTCATTTTCCCCTGTTCACTGTATTGTTCACGCCCCAGGGCAAGCAGCATCCTCAAACGACTGGCGATCGGGCAGGTAACTTTGCTGCTACCGATCTTTCCCTCTGTCCCATTATTTCCCCTTTTTCAACCGTCCAACGCCCATTATGTTTTAGATCCTATATATCCTGGATCAGTCTACATGTATGTTCTCTTTATTTGCCACTAGTTATGCTCTTCTTTTGCCGCTTCTTTTAGTATTTGACAAATTTTACTTGTTTGGCATAAATGTAGCAGGAAATATATTGGCAATATAACTCTGTGCTATTTGCAGGAAATTTGTTATGAAATAAAATTTGTATCTTAGTAATCTATTGGCAATAGGTTTCTAAAGTTTGGTTCTCCCTTGTGTTCGCAATGCGGTGTTTTTTTTTTTTGCTATTTGCAGGAAATTTATTATGAAATAAAATTTTCAGCTTAGTAATCTATTGGCAATAGGTTTCTAAAGTTTGGTTCTCCCTTGCGTGGGCAATGCGGTGTTTTTTTTTTTGGGGACGATTTTGAAGCCTGTGTGATTTTTATGGTTGAAAGCCTGTTATATTGGTTATAAATAAAGTCCGGCACCAAGATTTTGGTTCTCGTTAGTGTTGATATGCAACTTCGTGATTTGTTTTGGAATGATTTATGAAGAAATCTATAATTTTTATGGTATTATGGGTTGTACAGTCTATTTTCTGATTACTGGATTTGGCTTGGTGGTGGTTATATTGCTGTTATATCATGGCTTGGAGTCTTGTTGTGTGAGAAACTAGAGCTGTATTTTCCTTCCAATTGGGAATATTCTTGGATGGGGTATTTTAGATACTCTGGTTCTGAATCTTTGATCAGCATTTGTGTTTGGGTTTGCTCAAGTACATTGATGTTTGATGTTATGTCCATGAACAAACCGAATCAGTATCTTGGTTGTTAGTTTGTGATCATCATAGTCACTTAAAAGTCTGGTTTTGCTTCATTTGGGAAATCATACCTGTTTTGACCTGTCAGAGAGAAAAAGATTTGTTCAGCGAGCTGAAAGTGAAGATCGAGGACCTGAAAGCCAAAATCGAATCCCTTAGGAACCAGAAGTTTGAGCTGAAGAGCAAGCTTGTGGAAATGCAATCACAGACAACTTCTCTCCAGGAAAAGCATAGAGCCCTTGGTGCAGAGGTGGAGGAGAAGTAGAAACAGATAGAAAACCTCTGCATGGAAAAAGGCCTCTCGAGGAAAATGTATATGCAACTGATAGCATTGAGAGAAATCTTAAACACAAAGAAGATGAGATCCATGAACTCAAGCACCAGAATGCAAACATGTCATCAGAGCATTCTGCTGGCTCCAACGAAACTGCAAGTTTTCGGTCTAAAGTTACAGCCATAAAGAGCGTATTGGACAGGGAAAATGGTACAGATAGGGTGCAAGAATCTTGTTCGAGAGGTCAATGGGATGAACACAAACAACATCCCCAGGATGGAGAAGGCCCGAGACAAGGTGATCAAAGTAAAGGAATCAGCGGAGGTACACCTTTGCACGTTAAGGCTGCAGCTCTAGGTCTTCACCCTTTCTTCGGTCCACAAGTTGACGATCATATTATAAAGACAAAAGTAATGTTCCCCTTTTATTATTAAAAAGAAACATGATACATTTTTAATTGCAGCTCCTTTCCCCTTATCTTCCAGCCTTTGATTTGCTTCTCTGTGAATGTAGAAATTTAATTTTAATGCTTCTGTTTGGCATCATAATATATCAAAAACTCACACGAGCACATGGAGCAACCGTATATTAACTTAATGCAACTATGTCATATAATATGTACAATGATTATTGTGATATAGTATATCTGAAGAATGTGAACTATATTGATGCTTAATTGGACGAGAACTTTTTTCTGTCAAATTTCGCTGGTAATGAGCATTACCTAATGAACAACGAGGTTTTTCTCTTTAATTCCCAAAGCAAAAGCAAAAGCAACAAGAGTTCTATTCACTTGGCTAGGCGTAGTTCGTAAGCCTGAACTTTATGATGGTTAGATGTTAAAAAAGTTGGTAGTGCTTGTTTACCTCAGATCTCAGATCTGATGTATTATAAATGAGGTTGTGTTTGTTCCAAATTGGATCTCAGGTCCATAGTTAGGATCTCAAATCCGTAGATTTAAGATCGGACCTCCTTTCATCCCACCTTAAATCCATGCTTTTCAACATGTAGCATGGACTGAGATTCACTCTTTGACTAAATTTAAATATCTCAAAACACACCTTTTTATCTAAGGCTATCAAACGCAACTTCAATGTATGAGATCCGAGGATTTAAGGTCTCATCCTCATTCAACTTGGGTCAGAGGCCCTTTGAAATTTTATTTTACGGCACATCGATCAACTTTTGGAGTATGAATGAGTTGAAGGCTGAAGCGGATGCTTTCGGAAACGACATATATTGTCATGTTTAGACCACACGTAGCCACACTTGCTTCAGCCCCTGCTTTGAGGACAATTGTATGTAAAGATTTACATACTACACATCTATCTTCATCTTCGTTAGTGAATAAGAAAAGAAGAAAGAAACAATATGGTAGTACACAAGATTGGACCTTTTGTGCTGTTTTATTTTACAACATTGGTTTGCCTAGGCATCACCATCTATAAATTTAAGTCTGCCAACATAGAGGGAAGACATAGGTTCACAGAATGAAACTTGCAAATAAGAAAAGGCGCACTAGCAATGCAACTGCATTCTTAAGACAATAACTGCAAACATGAAATCAATGACGAAAAAAAAACAGACTAAAGCATGGGTGAGTGCATTCTTGACACAATAAGTGCAGAATTGAAAGTGTAAGGTTGCATTTGGTTCACCATAGATCTGAGATCCATGGTAATATGAAAACTCTAATATCTCAAATCCATGAATTTAAGATCAGATACCTCCCCACAAATCCGATCTTAAATTCATGGTTTTTTACATGTAACATGAATTTGAAATTCATGCTATTAAGATCCTTAGTTTGTTTAAACTGATGATCTCTTAAATCAAGTCTTTTAATGCAACATCGGATCAAGCACAACCTAAATGAAAAAAACAAGATGCAAGATAGAGAGTTGATAATGAAAGAGTTTGGAAGACATGAGGCATGAAAGAATCAAAGAAGAGGCATTCAAGAAGAAGGAGGTAACTCTCTGTCTCTCGCTATGTTCTCTGAATTGATCAAAGCTATTAGTCGAGCCTCTATATATCCTTGTGATCTCTTTCACTGCACCTAGAGATGAAGATGTCTTTCTTTTTTAGGAATTATTTTTCAATAAATTATATTACGCCAAAAAAAAATATTGCCTCTACTGCTATATTATTTCTAGGAAAACGTGAGATTTTGGAAGATCATTGTATCCATAAAAGATGCCATTTTATGATATTTTAAGATATTGTAGATGTGACAATTCATTTTGAATAATAACGTATATAGAAAACTTTTAAGATATGTGATAATTTACGACAGTTGAGGAATTCAGGCCCCACCTTTGCTAGACATGAAGTTACTTGCTCCTTGTTGATTAATTATTATGAATCCCTTGCTTAGAAAAATCTTTGCTTACTTATCTTTTGAAGGAAAAGTTTTTGTTCTTGGATTCCGCCATTGAAAACAATGTCAAACGCAGTCTTTATACTCCTGATTCAGGCTCCACCTTTGTTGGACATGACGTAAAGTGGTCTTGAGTTGCATAATGAAAAATCTTCCTTAGGCTACAATGTTTTACTTCTTGTTTGCTAAAGAAGACATCTGATATTTTTTATCACACTTTTTTGCTTAGCTGTCTGCCCATCAAATGCAAAACACATTCAATTCGCATGTACCACGAATCGTCGTAAATGAGAGAGGCAAAATGATGGAAATGCACCTTTAACCGGAAAATAGTAGTGGCAAAGCAGCATGGCAACTGATGTGGTCTGTCGCTCACTCTAATCTCTTAAAATTTATTTATTTTTAATTGGCCATCTTTAAACCAAATATAACTATTGATAAACGAGTGCCCTCCAGCCAATTTTCCTGGCTTTGTCATTGGAAAGGGGTAAGGCGACATCCTTCAACTAAGATTAAAGACCATATACCACATTATATAGTGAAATTGAAACTAGTCTGCCAACGTCTATTGTCATTTGAGTTTTTTTTATTTTTATATTTTGCGATGTTAAAAACTATCACAAATGTTGCATTCTACAGCTAAAAGTACTGAAAACTCATGTGACCGTTGGCTGGTTGATTTTAATCATAGTAAAAAATAACATCTCGCAGTTTTAAACAATAAGGTTTTTCTCAGGTATAATATGGTAATCTTGAATAAAAGAAAAAAATACGATAAGGTTTTAAAATTAAAAAAAAAAACTAAAAATAAAGACAAAATAAAATAAGTGAGAAACTAATAATACAAAGATCAAAAGATAAGTAGATTTGCAACAAACAAAAAATGAAAAACGAGAAAAAAAATGTTTGGCCTTAAAAAGATTAAAAAAATGAAAAAAGTGAAAGCATGTGCTACAAACTCATTTTTAATTTTTTTTAAAAGAACATGTTTTTTTTAGTTTTAAATGGCCATTTACTTTATTGCATTTTTTCAAAAGAAAACATGTTTTTTGTTACAATGATTTTAACTCCAACATGTATATATGACACTAGGTTGTTTTGTAAGAGAAGTATGTACATCTCAAATAAATCATAACTAGATTTGCAATTTAAGTGGTCTACCCTAACAGCACAGCCTCTCTCTCTCTCTCTCTCTCTTTGACAACATTGACAAGGAACTCTCTAGAGGATGGGACCCATGCTTAATTGACTTTCTTTTTTTTTTTTTGGTCTGGTTTGAGCGCTAAGAAAAGCACAGCTAAGCTGAGAGACTTGGTCGCCGCCTGGCCGCCTAAAACCCAAGGCTACCTTCCGCCCGGCCTATAGTTAATTTGCTTTATGTTTAATTGTCAATTAATGTGCAAGCAACAATGAAAAGGGTTGGACCATCACTTCATTTGTTTTTAAATTTGAAAACATGCATGACAACGCCCTAATAAATAATGTGTTGTTAGAGATGTCAATGGATCAGATATATCCTTAATCATATCCACTTTTTCGGATATTCATATGTTCGGATTCGAATTCAAATTCGAATAAAGAAAAAGTCATATCTGAATCTGAATCCAAAATACGATGTTCCAATCTGAATATGATTTTTATATTTATGTATATATTGACATACTCTCTTTACTTGTACGTCTTAGATGTCTCCTATTTCTCGAATCTTGACGGCATAGAGCTGGACCAACTTCTTCTTCATGAATACCCCGAGTCAAAGCTAAAGAATTTCCCGCTGCCACCATGTAGTATTCATCTCTATGCGGGGATAAATAAACCATGTTCTTCTTTTGATCCTAGAACAGGAACAGTAACAACAGAAGATGAAGGGAATTATTAGAACAGAAACCAAACACACAATTTTTCTACCATCTATGAATATGAGACTATTGGCATGTTACAGGTCAACAGAAACGAAACTCAAAGTTTCATGTACTTAAGGTGTAAGGCCTTCAAGTGGGCAGAGCCAGTTAGTTTTTTTAATCAAAGTTTTATATTGAGCTCCGTAAAGAATACGAGCCCCACCTCCGCCCAGTGGCGGAGCCAGCGTGGGGCAGGTGTGGGCTCCTGCCCACGCCAGCCCAAAATATTTTCAAGGTATTCCCATGCCAGCCCAAAACATTTTCAAGGTATTCCCAAACCAAGGTCCAAATATTCTTCATCCCTCTCACTGTCCTGCCCACGCCAGCCCATAAGTGCCCCCGCCAGCCATTTTTTCCGGCTCCGCCACTGGCTCCGCCCCTGCCTTCAAATTAAACTCTAAACGCACGACTCACCGCACTGAATTGCTCCTTTGGGTGAAGTATAACTAAAATATTTCATGTATTTAAAATTTTCAATAAGAGAAGAAAGTATTAGATCAGGACGTAGTAGACGTTAACTAACTTGAAACAAGTGACAGCCTTCAACAGAAACATGAATACTTAAAAAAAAATCATAAAACATATTTCTTTATTAAAATACAAGCCAATGCAATATGGTAGCCAGAGAAAAGATTTCCCTTACAAATATTGGCATTATAAGCTGCTAAGCTTCGTATGTTCTTCTTTTCCTTATTTCATAAAATTTAAAAACAAGACAGTTACCGAAAATAAGAGTTCTGTGATCGGGAATATGTTTTAGCTGTTATGCACACTCGAGCGCTTTGTTGGCTGATCACCTCACATTCATGCGATAAGGGTGCTCTTAGCTATTCATCTAATATTATTTTGTTAAAACGAAAAAATAAATAATAGTAGTATATATAATAATTAATTTCGAAAACTGTGTTTAATTTTTCAATTCTTGAATTTTCACTGAAAAATATGAATTTAGTTAAAGTATTCATAAGGCTGTATCCGTGAAAATTAATTTGGAAATTAGGTCTTAACTTTTTAATGTAATTCATGAATTGCAATTTGATTTACAAACTTGGGTTTTTTTTTTTTTTTTACAGATTAGTTTCTAACATAGTAAGAATTCTTCTAGTTGACCAAACAATAGACTTTTTGAGGTATTTTCCCAGTTATATCATGGTGGACTTTGCCAAAGATGGAACCTAAAATCTCCTTGGAGAAAATACTTTTGGTAGTTAGAACGGATATTCACATATATTATGTCTGAATAAGTGAATCACTGCATCCAAAAAGAAACAAAAATTAGTTAAACTGACTGACAAATCTAATAACAAATTGTCGCACCAAGAGTAAGCGAAATGCATGGATGGGATAGTAATAAATTCAAGAAAGAAAAACAAACAAGATCGCAAAATAGAAGTGAACATAGAAAATACATCTCTAATAATGCCTAGTAGCTAACTAGAAAGAATACTATGAAACAGATAAAACCATGTAGCTTAGTCCACATGAAGGAAGCACATGCATGGAGATTGAAAAAGAAAGCCAAAAAAAAAAAAGAGGAAAGGGCAGAGGATGATGATGCCGAGAAGGATCCTCCCGATGATCAGCATGGAGAGATTCATGGCCGCCGCATTGAGGATGACGCCGACCAAGAAGAAGAGGGAAGCAGCTCTCATGGTGGGTCTCCTCCCATACTTTTGCAGGCATAAGAGGCGAAGAAAGTGAAGACGAGGGCAGCCTTGTACAGAGACGAGGTGAAGAGCTGAAGGTACTGATTATCGTATTTGCAGTAGTTGTCCTCCTTCTCTTCGTGCTTCCTCACTTAGACCTTGGGGAAGAACTTGATCAAGAAATCGTCCATGGACGTCACTCCACCTGCAGCACCAACAAGCAGAAAAGATCTCAGATCGATCTACATATCATTTCTTCTTAGGAAAACAAAGAACCCAACGGAAAAGAAAAAAAGCGTCTATTCTGGAAAAAAAAAAACTAGGATTACCAGAGATGCAGATATCATAACCCAACATGAGTCCTCCGCAGGCTGCCATGATGCAGCATAGCATAGGAACAAGTAGAACGTGAACTTCGCCTCAAACTCCACGCCGGAGCCCTGCTTGTCTATCTCTATTGCCGGCATCATTACCTGTCCTTTTGTTGCTTAAAGAAGAAGAAGAAGACTTTGATCATTCTGTAGAGGGCGATTCGACTGTGGGGATTGAAGAAGGGAAGAGAGAATGATGAAGATGAAGAATGGCCCCTGTGTTGGCTAGATATAAAGGGAAACGGTAGGTGGTGTTTCCCCAAACTTTCGGGAGTTGAGGGAATATCAGCCTAAGAACAGAACACTGTCGTATTCGACCTCGACTAACTATGCTCAACCCTTTAAAGGTAGCTATTCAGGTATAATTAACCACGTATTCAAAGTATTGGATATAGTTGAGAAATTTGCACCATCCAATGAAGTAAAAGTTTATCTATTTTGGTGGTATTTTCATTCTGTTACCACATTAATCCAAGTTTAAGTTGGTGAATAACTTAGCTTTAGTGCAGATCAAACCGTTTTTTTTTTTTTTTTTAATTCATGGTTTAAATTTAGGTGCCCCATAACATTTTATTATTGCTTATTGTTCTCGCTCACCCCGACCACCTCGCGAGCTTTTCCTCCTCTGCTACCCGCTTCCCTGTCATTCCCAGTTATCCTCTCTTCCTCATCATCGCTTCCTCTTCCTCTTCCTCTTCCTCTCTCCCCGAGCTTTTCTTCTCTTCTCACCATAATTTTCTATTTCTCGTTCTCCCCCATGACAACCCCCCTTTTTCCGCTGATCGCCTCTTCCTCTGCGATAACCCCCAGTTGCTGAGCTCCATCTCTGCGCTCTCCAACTACAGCTTCTCCTGGACCAAGCTCGGCTTGCTCTACAGTCACGACGCTTCGATCTTCAACATCAACGGATCGCTGCTCCGCCGCCAACTGGACGCCATTATCGAGTTGGGGTTCAGCAGGACGCAGTTGGTCGGCAACTGTCTGGCGTTTTCCTTCGTTTTGGGCCGCCGGGAGGTGGAATCAACCGGCGAAGACGACGGATTGTTTGATGATCTCAAGTGGGTCTTGCTCAAGAGTCATCTGGCGGATTCGCGTTGCTTGGATTCATGCTATGTTAGTTGCAGGAAGGTTGGGATCTTTTACGATCTTGGGTGCGAGAAGGGGACGATTGGGGAAGCGTTGGGCGACGGCTTGTTTATTTTGCTTGAGGAGAATGTGAAAGAAAAGGTCAGTTTCTTTTCTAGGTTGGGAATGAAGAACGAAGATGTTGGCCGGCTGATCGTTCGAAAAAAAATTCCAGGCCATCAAACATGGCCTGGAACCGGAAAAAGAAAAAATTTACCATGATGTCAGATTACCCTGAATTTTTTTTCCTGAAAAAATTCTCCTTCAAAAAAATCCAGCCATTAAACGTGGCCTAACGGATGAGCTGCCTTCCATTTTGACCAAAACGGCCCTGCTCATCTCAATTGACCCACTTGGTTGTAAAAATTGGCCCGATTCTCATAGAATAAGTCACGATTAACTAATTTGGATTGGCTGATATAGGCATCTAACTCTTGATTTGGAACAGGTGAGCCGTTGACCGAGCCAAACCTTGTAGGCAGCTCAAACTAAGTATACAGCCGCATATGCATTTAAGACAATGAATTTGTCATTGTTTGGTGAATTTGTCTTCAAAATATTAGGAAATGTTTTATATATTTTTACTCCCAAAATTCATGAAGAGCTATATAAGGACGAAAGTGAAATAATATTAAAAATCATTTTTCAACAAAGATGAAATCATTAAACATTCATAAACAAAAGGAAAAATACTTATCAATATAGGACGAAACGCCTGCTTCAACAGATAAAAATAATTGGGGGGTCTGGTTTGACATTTTTTCAAAAAGAATAGGGCTTTTTGGCTAGCCTATTTTTTGATGTGCAAACAAGTTTTTTAAAAAACGACCAGTTTTTAGTAACTTGAAATTAATGCTTAAAATGTTAGATGCTTAAGATATAATGGCGCATATTCCTGCAATTACAGTAACTTTTCAGTTTTTCTGAAATCTATGACGATCCACTGGCTGGAACAGAGACCAAATTGTGCACTTCCTTGAAATAAGAAGAATGTCCTCTTCTAACATACTTTCTATTTATAATTGCAACGAACAAACCATGTTTATAATTTTCTTAATAGCACATTTTGATGAAAATCATCGAATAAATTTATTTCATGTATGAAAATGAATTATCTTTATAAATTTCTTAACAAAAGATCAACTCTCTAGTTAAACTACTGTGTGGGCATACCAGGGTATCTCAGTGCATAGCCATCTTTCAATGGCGGTCTTCCAATCTTTGTTTGTGTCACTCCTTTTTGAAGAAGTGCTTTGCGCAGGCTCTCTAGTAGTTTAGCCCTCTATGAGGATACATGGGAGAGTGAGTGTTTATATTTAATCTCATTCCTATGTCTCCAGGTCCACCAAACAATCAGTGGAAGCACAAGGCGCCAACACCTCAATAAGGTTATGTTCAGGTCTGCCTCATTTCCCAAAGTACTTTGTCATGAATTTTTATATGCTCTTGGATTTGGGACAGTCCAGAAACAAAGAAGTGCACATTATATCTTGGATTTAGGACAGTCCAGAAACAACTGGAGGAAGGTTCAACAAACTCCCGTGTAGGCCTTACTTGGATCAGCTTTAAGACAGTTTTCTCTTTCCTGGAGGCCACTGAGTGCAGGATTTCATGGGTGAGCATGAAGCTTTCTTGAGGGTGCATCTGTCACAAAGGCAATGCATGCTGTTCAGGAATTCTGTAGTCTTGTTGCAAAGGGAAATAGGCCTGAAGTTCTGGATTCACAGTGCATTTATTTAACACCTTGGAGATGAGCACTACATGAGTTCTATTGATTTTGCATAGAAGTCTGCTAGACTAATAGAATTTGTTGGGGAAACCGTGTGGCTTTGGTGCTAAATCTGGGTTCGCACGCGTCACTGCTCAGTGAATCTCTTCTTCTGTGATCAGACTCAACAATGCTTGATTCTCCTCCTTAGATGCCAATAGTCTTCCTCTATGAGAAGGAGACGACTGAGCTCCTCGTAGCCTTTGATATCATTGAAATGGGTGTTGAGAACCCCCACTGCAACTGCAAGTTGTAAAAGGTTCAAGTTTTTTGGTTCAATCCATGCTCTATTAACGAAACATCTGTTGATGCAGCTCATAACTTTTGCGTCTCCTAGTCGGTTGTTTGACCAAGAGAACTTGCGGTTCAAGTCTGGAATTTCAAGCACTTCGACGTCTTGGATGACCAATCAAAACTGAAACTGAAATGTTCGTTTCAGTTCCAGTTTAAGATAGAATTTTGTTTCTGGAATTTTGATTCCAGGATCGAATGTCAAGGCCATCAAACACCCCGTCAAATTTATATGAGTGCTTTTCTAATCACAAAGAAAAAAAAAAAAAAAGAGGAAAAACACCGTGAGGCTATTGCTTTTGCTGCTTTCCAAACTGAATGGCTTTGGCTGTTTAGAGAAGGAATAATTAATTTCAAAAATAAAGAACATCACAAAAACTAAGTTATCAGAAAAAATTGGGGGAGACATAATTTTTATGTCCACAGATCCACCGATTATAAGTGCATCTTTCAAATAAAGTATATAAAAACCTTTAGAAATCCTTGGATCCGTCATCTTGGAAGCCGTGACTCGAAATCTCCAGCGAAGAGATTGAACAAGTATTCAATCCACATGAAGAGAAATCGTGGGACGTTTGATCACTGAGATGGCATGTCCATAGATGTGTTTCCTTATTCATTGGCTCATATCATCCCTTTTTTCATTTTTGAATTTAAAAATTAGTTTACAACATTTTAAATTGATTGTAAAAATACAAAAATACCCATACATAACAGTAGCAAATTAATGAGCACGGCCCATTTAAAATGCCACTTAGGCTCAGAAATCTCCATACTTACTGTAAATATAAAGCTTCCAACACAGATCAACAGAAAACAGCAATGAAGGACTCCTTTTGTAGCAGGAATCGATCCTGCCCATTCTACAGATCGTCTAAGTAGAAGTAAGGTTTGACGAGATCGGGGTTTGGCAAACAAGTATCCCACATAATTGCGTCAAATATAAAACATCCATCAATATTGAATTGATCATGAGGTACCACATGTACGTATTATTATACACAACCATGAAGGTGATAAAAAAAAAGAGGATGAACGACGGAGAGTTGACAAAAGCAAGAAAGAACAAGAATAATTGTCCATGAACTAGTGCAGTAATTTGATCTAAAACAAAAGGAGTTTTCTCATCCGCTGTTACGTAGCTTTCTCATCAAACAGTGGCAGCCTGTTCCTTGTGGACCTTAGGCTCTGCATCAGCGTTGTCCATGTACCTTTTCCAGTACCAGTGCTGCCTCCATATTCTGTCGATCTCATCAATGGGGATGCCCTTCGTCTCCGGCAAGAAGAACACCACGAAAAGGCCCATGACGACGATCCACCCGGAGAAGAAGTAGAAGATGCCAGCACGCATGTGGCATAGCATGGAGAGAAAAGCTTGTGCAATGATGAAGGTGAAGAGCATGTTGGAGCTCACTGCGAAGGAGTAACCTGCGGCTCTCGTCTCCAGAGGGAAGGTTTCGCTTGGAATCAGCCAACCCAGCGGACCCCATGACCAAGCAAAGCATGAGACGAAGGTGCACACCAAGATCACCACAACAACCGCTACGGTATGGTGTAGACTGTTGGCAGACTTCAGATTTATCCAGAGGATGGTCCCAATTCCAACCTAAAAGTTAATGCCACCAAATTTGTAAGTCAAAACAATAATTAGGCTGACAAGTGGTGAAGTATCAAACCTAAAGAGACATGGAAATGAAACAAGCTGTATGTACACCGCCCATCGGAATGAGGTTCCTTTTCTGGATTGCTCTCAGGGTCTAAAACTATTTCAGGACTTTAGGTATAAGTATATAAGTATATGTAAAGTTGTAAACGTACTGCTTAATCTCCATTTCAATGGTCGGGATGTTGAAATCAAACCATGGTCTTGTTCTTATGAAATAAATAATGACATTAGTTAGGTATATGTAGATGATTAATCAATATCAGTTGGTACCTGAGAGATGAGCATCTGAACAGCAGCTTCAAGGAGGAGGACCCTCCTGCCAACCTTGTCGACGTAAAGGACAGAGACCATGGTGCAGAGGACATTGACGAGCCCAGTGATAACAGAAGAGAGCAAGGAAGCATCATTCTTGAAGCCGATGGTCTGGAAGAGGACGGGGGCATAAAACATGATGGCATTGATGCCGGTGAACTGCTGAAAGATCTGGAGGACGATGGCAATGACAAGGGGAGGCCTGTTGCGCCTGTTGGCTAGCTTCCTGAAGGGGTGCTTCACAAGGTTGGCGGCTTCGCAGGCACGGCAAATCTCGTTGTACTCGGCGTCCACATTGGGGGTGCCCCTGATCTTCCTAAGCGTCGCCTTCCCTTCCTCCAAGTGGCCCCTCTGTATCAGGCTCGTCGGTGTCTCGGCGATGAAGAGAGAACCCACACAGAGAAGGATGGCTGGCACGCCGGCCAAGCCCAGGGAGATGCGCCAACCTGATGGATGGATGCCGGAGGTCCAGTAGTTTACCAGGTTGGCCACAAGGATGCCAACGGTGATCAACAACTGGAACAGGATGTTAAGCCCTCCTCTAATCCTTGCCGGTGCAATCTCTGACAGGAACAGCGGCACCGCCTGTTTTTTACAAACCAAAAGAGAACTCTTGATCAAACTGGTCAACTCATATGAATCGGAATTACTTTCACGCAATTAAAGGCCTTTCAATTCTACCGGGGATCAAAAAGCTTTAAACTTTGAAGTCAGCTTACATGACTAAATGAAATAAAACAGCAGCAACAAAGCTAGCTTTTGTTTCAGATTGAGATTCAAGCTCTAACTTGGAAATTAGGTGACCTTACCTTTTTAATGTAATTCATAAATTGCAATTTGAATTACAAACTTGGGGGTCTTTTGTTACAGATTAGTTGCCCGTATAGTAGGTTTCTTCTAGTTGACCAAAATTGAGAAATTTTCAAGGTACTTGCTTATTTATATCGTGGTTTGCTTGTTAGGTCAAGCACCTAAAACCACAAATATATATATATATATATACACACACACAGAAAATATGAAATAGCTGACATATATATCACATTTACGTGATAGAAAAAATCTCTTCAAGATGAACCTTACGATAGAAAACTCATCATGACAAATACCAAAAGATGAACCCTAAAATCTTTGGAGAAAATATTTTTGGTAATTATTACAACGGATAATTCACATATATTATGTTTGAATGAACGAATAATCACTTCATCCAAGAAGGGGAAAAAAAGTTAAAGTGACTAAGAAATCCGATGGCAAATTATTGCAACAAGAGTGACCGAAATGCATTGATGCCAATAAATTCAAGAAGGAAAAACAAACAAGTTCACAAAATAAAGTAGGGAACATAGAAAATATATATCTTTAATAAAACTTAGTAGCTAAGTAGAAAGAAAACTGTGAAACAGACCTCGATCTGGAGGAGCAAAAGCATGGAGATGGAAAAAAAAAAGGGGGAAGAAGATGATGCGTGCGGTACAGCACATACATTGTTAGCGAAGCCAACTCCGATACCAAGAAGGATCCTCCCGATGATCAACATGGTGAGATTTATGGCTGCCGCATTGAGGATGACGCCTCCCAAGAAGAAGAGAGAAGCGGCTCTCATGGTGGGTCTCCTGCCATACTTCTTGCACGCATAAGACGCGAAGAAAGTGAAGATGAGAGCAGCCATATACAGAGACGAGGTGAAGAGCTGAAGGTACTGGTTATCATATTTGCAGTAGTTGTTCTCCTTCACTTGGTGCTTCCTCACGTAGACCTTGGGGAAGAACTTGATCAAGAAATCGTCCATGGACGTCACTCCCCCTGCAACACCAACAAGCTTGTGTCCTTTTCTCTTCGAATAACAAAGAACCCAACAGAAAATAAAAAAACGTATATTCTGAAAAGAAAATTCTGCGATTACCAGAGATGCCAATATCATAACCAAACATGAGTCCACCAAAGGCTGCCATGATACAGCATAGGAACACGTAGAACGTGAACTTCGCCTTAAACTGTGCGCCGGAGCCCGGCTTGTCCATCATTATTGCCGGCATCTTTACTGTCCTTCTGTTTGTTAGAGGAGAAGAAGAAGAAGGAGAAGAAGAAGAGAGGGCGAACGACTCAGGGGATTGAAGAAGGGAAGAGAGAAGGATGACGAACGGATTCTGTGTTGATCAGATATAAAGGGAAACTGTAGGTGGTTACGTGGATCAGCACTGGATTTTTTGATAAAATGGGGAAAATTCGATGGATGAGTGCCAAAAATAGTGCTATTGGTTTCCTTTTTGGCGGTCGTTGCTTTCATCCCCAATTAATCGGATTTATTAGTTTTTTTGAACAAGAAAAAGATAAAACTAAAGATGCTTGAGCAGTAATATATAGTTACAGCTGGTTAAATTATTTATTATGTTAAACTGAACAACTGCTAAGTGCTAACAACGCATCTGTTAATATTTAACCTAGTTTGTGCACTTCATTGATCAACACATCTTTGAATTACAAGCATCAAAAGGTAAATTAATTGATTCCTACAGTAACTAGTGACGGCAAAATGATTGTCAATAATTAGTTCTCAGTTATGCACTAGAGAAGTGTAAGGATTCAAGTAGCCATTAAAATTTGAAAAGCGAAAACAGGTAAAATATGTGCTCCTCCAGTGCAAAATGAATGGGGCTATGGTGCCTTTGCGAAATGCTAGACAAACTAATTGCTGGACCCAATGCACATATAATGAAGGCCTCATTAATGGAATTCTAAGATATAGTGGATATCTTATACATACTGTTTAATAGCTGGTGGTTCCAACAGAAAGATTCAACATAAATGCCATATAATATCCTTCTTACTACACCTTGATGGATTACAGACATTCGGATTGGAAAAAAAAACCTGGATTTACATCTCAACATGCTCTCATTCATTACCAAGAATCCAATTTTATATTTCCTACTCAATAAACCAAATGTTAGAACCACTAATGTAAACATAACTTGCAAATAGAATCTCCAAGATCGAGATGCCTATACATGTACCATCTGAAAAAAAAAAAAATAGTGAACATTTCAAATTTGAAATTTTCAAGTGAAAACCAATGAAAATGGAGACACACGATAGCTTACCTAATAGGAAGTCGTTTTTGTGTTCATAATGAATTATTCAAGAATGTTAAAATACGCATGCAGAGACGTTGATAACATGTTCCAATAACAGATGGCAAGCACTCAATGCTCAAACTAATATAATGTGGATTGGAAATGGATTCCCACTATATCAATAGCCTCCGGTAGACCCCTTCAAGCCTGTGGCACTGCTGTGGAGGCTATTTTCATCAGCTAAAACATTAATGTATAAGTACTATGATTCACGAAAGAGGTGTAACTGACTCAGAGAGGTTAATAGAGTACCATAATAGTGTCAATATTTCATGTAACAAAGACAAGACATAATCTTCGATACAATATCCATCACCAATTCAACGGCAGAAAGCAAAAAATCAATCAAACTTGCTCTTCATGTAGGAAAAGAAAGCAGAAAACTCAAGCTATCAAAAAGATTGTGCAGTCAATAGAGAGCAAAAATACAACAGGTCATGCGACCAAGGAGAGTTTACCAGCGGGAAGATACTTCTCTGTTCACATAAACAATAATTTGAGAACACTGAAATGCATATGAAGAAATTTAATATAAAGTCGTTTCAATAAACAGATGGTATAAGTACTCAAGTCATCCACATTGAAATATGTAAATTAGATCTGGACTCCTACTATTAGCCAGTGGGTACTTTCAGACAACTATCACCGTCTAAACTGAGAAGAAAATGGAGTGGCAAAAGCTTAACCATTACCCATAAGGTGTTACGTAGAACGTTACCCACAAGGTTACAAGATTTATGAAAGTAGCAACTAGCTAGTGCAAATGATCCCAGAAAGGATGAACGACAGCATCAGAGCATCAACGTTTCATGTAAAGTGAGTATTATTTTTCCAATATAGCATCCATCACCGTCTTAAAAAAAAACCAAACAGATATCAAAGGTCCATTCTACTTGCTTTGTTTGCAGAACAGAAAAACAGAGAACTCATATCATGGAAAACATTATGCAGTCAACGGAGATCACAACGCACTGCAGATTCCAGAAATAGTACAGAACCGAATTCTTGTAGCCGAAGAAAAGCCTCTACAACTATAAAAAAGACGTCCCTTGATTTCGCAGCAACCGACCTTGATCGATAAAACCTGAGGAGAAAACAACACAAAGAAGAAGCAAGGATCAGATAACCCACCAGGAACATGCCTAGTTATAATACTATCAGACAGTAAAAATTAACCACTTGAAAGAAAGCGTGAAAATTTTCAGTCTAGCAGTCATAATAATTCAAGTAATAGACAAAAGTAGAAGCAAGCAGAAAAAGAGAGAGCACCCCCCCTGCAAATGGGTTTGTCAGCGAAAGCCAAAAAACCCCACCCCTTTTACTATGGTTTTCCTAAAATGTAACAAGAAAAGAGCCAATATACAAAGAATCCTCGAATGGGCTTCTTCCCAAGGAAACAAAGACCAAGAAGGAATTCCTACCAGGGGTCACAGAAGATGCAAGCTAGGAAACAAAAAGATATTGATGAGGATTAGATAGAATGTAGTCAGGAATGACAATTAATTACAGTGTGGTGTCTCGAAAATTAAAGGAAAGTTCAATGACTTTTGGATGGCTGAGCTCCAAAAGCCAGTCATTTCGCCATTCATCGAGGGATGAGGTTGATGTGGATCCATCTCACCTCTCAACTGGAATCCCTTCATTCCGGGAGATCATGAATCCTAAAATGGATTCTGGATATCCACGACTGGTACTGGCTTTTGTTGGAGTTTATCCTGATAACAGCCAAAACTATTGACGCGATTTTCAAATTTGACTTGGAAAGTGTACCGGTTCTCATGGAATGGAATCATGTTTTTTTTGGTAATTCGAACTCGTATATAAAATTTCTTTTTATATGTGTTCCCTTTTCATGTAACAGCCCAATGGAATAAATAACGTCTGATCTCAACTTGTGAAGAAAACTTGGATTAGCTTTGGTTTAACTAAAACTTGATAAAGATTTGACCTTATTATATATAAAATTAATAAAACTTTACGTATGGTAGTCAAACTTTAGATAGAATCAAAAGAACGAGAAGGAAATCAAGTTCTATTTATGAATATTGCTGCCCGGAGTTGAAGAAGAGTTGAATACCGAAGGGCAATCTTGTGTTGTTGGCCTTTACCTTCGGTGAGCAAGAGGAGTCCCCAAGCGAGGCCTTGGAAGGTAACATCGGATCACCCTATAGATTCGTGGGAATAGTGTACCTGCTTTTCAAACCGCCTTTGGCATTGTCAACCGGCTGGAATCCCTCTAAGGCACATCGCCAAGGACACGATTTTCGGGTTGAGAACCACCTAGGGATAAGGATGTGGTTTGTTTCGAATATGGATTGTATGACAGAGTGGTTTGAATGATTTGATGCATGTTGAGTGAGAAGAGTGCATTGATGTATCGTTACACTTTGTATTAAACCTCACATCCTTTTTAACCATTTGTAGTAGGTTCAAACCGGGTTTGGGGAAACCATTCCTGTAATATCTTGATCTACTTTTGAGCCAGGGTGACTATCCGACGGGAACCATTCATTGTAATTAACTTTTAAACCTATTGGCGGCAACAACCTCCTAGATCTTGGGGAGGGTCTTCGACAACACTTTGGTGATTTCGTGGCTGCAATCGGGCAGACCCTACCAGTTGGTATCAGAGCGGTTGGAGGACACTTTGTTGCTGGTTTTGCTGCTTGGAAGCCATTAGAGACACTCGAAATTCAGCTTGTTAGATTCGGCCAGCGTGAGGTGTTGACATCGCAGTTTTGAGGCTAGTTTTGACTTTGGTTTTCTAGCAGTTTTTGGGCAGCGTGTGCACTTGGTTTTCTAGCAGTTTTTGGGCAGCGTGTGCACTTGGTTTTCTAGCAGCTATAGCAGAGTTTATTTCAGTTTTACTTCAGTTTTCAGTTTAGCATTTAGCAGCCTTTGTTTTGCTTGAAGTTGAGTAGTGATGGTGCCACGAAAGGCTAAGATCATAAAACCCGAAACCGTTGTGGTGGACGGTGAACAAGTCGTGGTTGAAGAGACCCGTATAGTGGAAAGAGGGGAGTCCTTGAGCACCAATTCTAAGTTGGATCTCATCTTGAGCCAACTAGCCGGTATGAGCCACACCATAGCACACTTAGGTGGCCGACTTGATACCTTAGAAAAGAGGAGAGACCCACCCTGTTCGCACACTTCCTCCTACTATCGTAGGAATGACCCTGTAGGAGCGGTGAGTGAGGCCTTTTTAATGATGCTAGGAGAGCTAGCCTGATGGGATAAGGGGTAGAACAACCACCTAGAGCCCACACTCATGAACCTCAAAATGAGCCCATTCAACCCCTGATTCAAAGATGAATTGTCCACCCGCAACTCACCAATGTGACAAACCAGCCCGGACAAATATCCATGTGGGGGAACGAGCCAGATGAGGGGGTGAGTGTCTCACACCGGAGGAAATAAGGAGAGCCTTCCTAGAGCAAAGGCAAATCCAAGGGAGGCAGCACCATGATGAGCCCTACCAAAATTTAGATCTGCACCATGAAGAATCAAGGATGCACCATGAGAATTGGTCTATGCGACCAATAACTCTTGGAGAGTTTGACGAAGAGTTAGAAAGGGAGATTGAGATGATGCACGGCCAAGGGAGAGGCCAGCACCATGTCGGTTTCAACCATGGTAGGAGAGGCCGAAACCATGAGGAGCCAAGACTCCCTATGCCGAAGATGGAGTTTCCTAAATTCAATGAGAAAAGGACAAAGGAATGAGTCTACAAGGCAGAACAATACTTCGTTTGCTAAGAGATAGCTGAGCAACACAAGATCCGGTTGGCAAAGATGTATCTAAAAGATGAGGCTATGGAGTGGTATTGCTTTTGGGAGGAGGACTACCCGCATGCTACTTGGAATTTCTTCAAAGAAGAACTCTTATTGCGATTTGGTGAAACAAAGTAGGTTAACCATGAAATCGAATTGCGGAATCCCAAACAAACTTCCACTGTCCAAGACTACCAAGGAAAGTTTGAGAGGTTGTCTAGCATGGTGAAAAACCGACCGGAAGAGTCCAAGATCGCCCACTTCATAGAAAGTCTTGATGAGGATATCCAGATTGAGATGCTTAGGGATTCTCCCACCGAATTGAGGAAGTGTTTTGTTTTAGCCAAACAATTTGAGGAACAACTTAGACGAAGAGAGACAAGAAAAAAGGCTCACAAACCGGGGCTTGGGTTCAGTTGTATGAGGTCATGGATAGTGATGACAAACGTGAGGGAAGTGAAGATGAGGTCACTGAGGACACAGAGGTAGCCAAGGTGGAAGAGGAAACCAAGGTGCAAGAAGAGAGTCTGTGTCACGCTCTCACAAATAATGGGCTCAATGCTATGAAGGTTGTGGGTAAGATCAATAACCAAAAGGTGATTGTTCTTCTTGATATAGGAGCCACCCACAACTTCCTCAATTCCAAATTGGCTCATCGCGTGGAAGGCAAGACTATTATCCAAACTCCATTCAATGTGAAACGGGGAAAAGCTATCTTGCAATGAGATTTGCAAGAACGTAAGCTTAGAAATGCAAAAGAATCCTTTCAAGGTAGATCTATACCTTCTTCTAATTGGGGGTGTAGATGTGATATTTGGGATCCAATGGATGAAACCCTTGAAGAGAACCTTGTTGGACTGGGAGGACATGACTCTGACATTCCCTAAAGAGGGGGGTGGGGAAATAACCCTCGAAGCAATCAATCTTAGCATTGATCCTAAACAGGCTTTGAGGGCCCTCTTGTCAAATCAACCAGCATATTGGCTAGTGTCCATGGTGAAGGATGTAGTCCCATCTACATCAAGTGATGAGGAGATTCCTCAGGATATTCAGAGTGTGATTGATCTGTTCCCTTCAGTTTTTGAAGAGCCCAAAAGCCTGCCACCCACACGTTCATATGATCATATGATTACCCTCACTAAAGGAGCAGAGGCAGTAAACGTTCATCCTTACTGATATGCTTACAGTCAGATGGCAGAGATAGAGAAGCTCGTTAAGGAGATGCTTGAGAGTGGGGTCATACGACCAAGTAGTAGTCTATTTTCATCGTCTTATGAATGTCCTATACTAGTCATAGATGAATTACTTGATGAGTTGGTTGGAGCTTCTTACTTTTTGAAAATGGACCTGAGAGCAGGCTACCACCAGATTCGTATGCACCAAGAGGACATTCATAAGACGGCATTTCACACACATGATGGCCATTACGAATTCATCGTAATGCCTCTTGGCTTGACTAATGCACCTGCCACATTTCAGAGGTGCATAAATGATCTCTTCAGAAGATACCTACGAGACTATGTGTTGGTGTTTTTCGATGATATACTTGTATATAGTCCGACATTGGAGATGCATGTGAAACACTTGCACACCGTCCTTACTATCTTGAGGGACAACCAGCTTTACGCTAAGATGTCCAAGTGTACCTTTGGCCAAACATCAGTTGGGTACTTGGGACACATTGTCTCCAAGGATGGAGTTAGAGCAAAGCCAGAGAAGTTGGTAGCCATCGAGCAGTGGCCCTTACCCAAAAACCCAAAGGAGTTGCGTGGATTTTTGGGGCTTACCGGATACTACGGACGATTCATTTGTGGCTATGGGTCGATAGCTGCTCCATTGACCCATATGTTGAAGAATGGGTCGTTTCAGTGGTAAGACAAATCACGTGATGCCTTCAAACAGTTGAAGGCCGCATTAGTTTCAGCACCAGTTTTGACTTTGCCAGATTTTGAGAATGAGTTCACTATTGAGTCCAATGCCAGTGACGTGGGAGTTGGGGCTGTTTTGAGTCAAGAGGGACATCCAGTGGCTTACATGTTCAAGGCCCTTACAAAGCGGGCCAAGCCTCTTTCCACTTACGAGAAAGAGGTCCTTGCTATGGTGCTAGTTGTAGACAAATGGCGTCCTTACTTGTTGGGACGCAAATTCGTGGTGAGGATCGACCACAATAGTTTAAAATATATGGTGAACCGGCGTGTGACCACTCCTATCCAACAACGATGACTCTCTAAGTTGTTGGGTTATGATTTAACCATCGAGTACAAGAAGGGCCCCGAAAATATTGCCGTTGATGCTCTCTCACCTTTGAAGGAGAATATGTTGTTGACTTTTTCAATTGTGAGCATCAATTTGTGGGACAGGATTACATTAGACCAAGATGCTGAGGATAGCACTAGATTGCTGAAGGCATCTGTGACACAGAACGAGGGGTCCATCCCTAACTACTCCATACGTGGTAGACTCCTCTGCCGCAAAGGCAAGGTTGTGATTCCCAAGCAGTCCACCTTGAGGGACGAACTCATTAGGCACTTCCATGGGTCAGCCACAGTTGGTCATGAAAGAGTGACTAAGACCATAGGCAGGATCAAGCCTCAGTTTTGGTGGGAAAGCTTGAAGGCGGATGTGAAGAGATTTGTGTGTGACTGTCAGATATGCTAGAGGGAAAAGTATGAGGTAGTCAGGCCTCCAGGACATTTAGTTCCCTTGCTCATTCCTACTCAACCATGGAGAGATGTCTCTATAGATTTCATAGAGGCAATGCCAAGGTCAGAGGGAAGTCAGTCATGGTAGTAGTTGATAGACTGACAGAGTATGCTCACTTTGTACCCTTACCCCGTTTATACCAGGGTCCCCTAGTTGTTGCTGCATATCACAATCATGTAGGGAAGCTCCATAGAATGCCCAACACAATCGTAATCGTAAGTGACCGAGATTCAATCTCCTTGGGGGTTTTTTGGCAAGAGTACATGCGTCTAGCTGGCACCACCCTACACTTTAGAACCGCACACCATCCTCAGACAGATAGTCAGAGTGAGGTAGTGAATCGAACAGTGGAGACATACCTTAGATGTTATGCAGGGGCTCGGCCCAACACTTGGGTCAGACATATATCTTGCTCTGAGTGGTTTTATAACACTAGCCTCCACTCAAGCACAGGGGTCACACCTTATGAGGCGGTGTATGGTTTTCCACCTCCCACTATCCCTCGGTATGAAGAAGGGACAGCCATGGACGATGAATTGGATAACGCCTTGCGAACTCGTGAAGAGATTCTGGAATCTCTTAAGCAGAACATCGCTAAGGCCCAAACTCGTATGCGTCAGTACTACAATAAGCGGCAAAAAGATAAAAGATAGAGAGTTCATTGTGGAAGACTATGTGTGGCTGAAATGACTCCCTTTCAAGCAGAAATCATTATTGGGGCAGCCCTCTTCAAAGCTCCTTCCCAAGTATTATGATCCATACCAAGTACTTCAAAGAACAGGGAATGCTGCTTATCGCATCTCTTTACCACCGGCTACCCAAGTTCATCCAGTTTTTCACGTGACACGGTTGAAGCCACACCACAGTTCTCTTCCTGAGAACATTGAGCACATCCCGAACCAGCAGCCCACTCTATATTGGATCTTGAAGCACCGATATGATTTGAGAGATGGTAGGCAACGGCGTGAGGTTTTGATTGACTGGGAAGGTCCAGATGGAGGTACTTCTTGGGAGGACTTGGAACATATTCGTCTCTGTTTTCCTACGTCATGAGCTTGGGGACTTCGTCTCTGTTTTCCTACGCCACGAGCTTGGGGACAAGCTCGATCTGAGGAGGGTGGGGTTGATACGAGCCTTTCAATAACTCGTACTTCCCACGTTGGCACCTCCGCCGAAGGTGCTAGACATTTATTCTTTTGAGTTTTGTAGAAAACATGTTGACGCGACTAAGGGAGCGGGTGAAAAGTCTAGGGAGGCTAATATCCCAAGTCTCCCCTTGGCATCTTCGGGCAAAGGCGGACTTTTGCTTGTGAGGTTAATTCCTCAACGAAAGCAAGAAACGGGTTGGAGCAAAGCGGGGATCGCGTTGCTATTTCTAGTGAGGCTAAGAGAGCCTTACACGTAGAAGACCTAGGTCGACTCGACCTAAGAGACCTAGACCCACCCAGTCTAGGTGCCGAAGACCTAGGCGCACCTAGCCTAAACGTGGAAGATCCAGACCCACTTAGTCTGGAAGAGGAAAACCTAGGCGAGTTTAGCCTAGGAGAAGGTGGGCTCGGCTTGGTGAGGAGCATGCATGATCCGGGTTCAGATCAAGGACAAGAGGGCCCAAGCCCATTTCACGGATCGAGTTGACAAAGTTCAGGCGGACCTGGCGAGGTGGGGCTTTTGGCCCAAATCAGATTTAGACTCTTTACTTAAGTTGATTTGATTCATTTGCTTTTGTACCGTTTTCTTGTTTGATTCGGTTTGTTTTAGTCTCATCTCGAGACAACGTGTTAAACCGGTTTGACACTTGTATATAAGCCAAAACCGAGACGTTTTGTTCCTTCTTGCTTAATGAAATTGGAGTTTTCTCTCTCCTTGTGTGGAGAAGTTCTTGGTCCCTAAGGCGTGACTCATCTTGAGCACTACATTGCAATACTCACCCAGCCGTGAGATTAATGGAGGTTCAAGCTTCGTTAATGGCCGCCGGCAGCCATTGACATCTTGGATTTGCAACGACCCCGAATCGAGTATTCTTTGAGTGGATATTCGTGCATCTTCCTTGAACACGAAGGAAGATTGAGGCGATTGATCCATAGGGCTGGTGAAGAAGGCTTGGCGTCCATGGCTCTAACGTCCGGCATCTCTCTTCACTTCCGATCACCGGCGAAATACTTCATTCCCAAGTTAAGTATCATCTCTTCTTGGTGCTTAACCGGCAGTATTTTGATTACCCGTTTGAAGAAGATCAATGTGGAAGGGAGCTTGAGCATCCGTAGAAAACCTCGCCTAAATCAAGGTCCTTAACACGGCATCCCCTTGGAACGAAAATCTAGCCTCGTGTGGAAGGAGAAGGAACTTGGTGCATTTGGCCGTTAAGGCGGAAGTCTAACTCCTACTTCATTCAAGGTTTGCACGAGTTAGATGATGAAGAAGAGTTGTTCT
The DNA here is from genome assembly GCA_011799765.1 of Nymphaea thermarum. Lineage (NCBI taxonomy): Eukaryota > Viridiplantae > Streptophyta > Magnoliopsida > Nymphaeales > Nymphaeaceae > Nymphaea > Nymphaea thermarum. The sequence continues at coordinate 60,112 of JAANDH010001134.1, forward strand.
CAACCCAGCGCATCCCTATCAAATCCCACGTGTGGTTGCTGAAGAAGAAAGAAGGAGAAAAGGCGGAAATAAGAAAGGAAATCCGCGGAAGGAAGGAGAGGAACGTGGAAGGAAAGAAGAGAAGACGCAGAAGAGCCGATTCTCGGTTTTCTGTAGCGAGTGGCAGAACACACTTTTGATAAAACGGCTGTTCCTGGAGATTCCCTGGTCTTTTTAAGGTGTTCCATAGCTTGTTGGAAAGATCTCGACCACAGATACAACATACTAAAATTTCAGGCTGATCAGACTATGGGAAGATAGTCAAATCGGCCGAGAAAGTTAGATATTTCCGCTGCCACCACTCAGGCACAGTCTGCCGCAGATCCGCTACTTGCAGAGGCTGTTTCTGGCGATCCCGGTAGAGTTTCCAGGCAAGTCATATACCGTTGGATTCATAATTAAAAGATCTACAACATATCCAAAAATCAAGGTATTTGGAATTGATTTGGTCATCGAAATATCTTTTGCAAGTTCTGGGAGCCTGTTGGACTGTTCACCGGTTTTCATGGAGTGGCTCGGAATTCCGATCATCATTCTGGCCAGATCCAGAGACTACCGGCCAGATCTGACCCTTGGGTACTTTATTCCAAGTCTTCCCTTGCTATATTATGATTTTACTTGAATTAGTTCTTGCTTAGCATGGGCAAATTCGTCCGGAGGTGAAAGGGAAACCCAAGCGCATAAAGGTGCTTGAAAGGAAAGCTTTGGCGCCATCTCCACTTTCCAAATCCTCTAGCAATAGATTTGGAGGGTGAAATCAGCTACTGATTTTGTGGGGGACACATGGCAGCTCGGGGACATTTGGGGGTTCTTGCTTCCATCCCCCATTAATCGGATTTATTAGCTTTTCAGAACAAGAAAGAAATATTGATGAGGATTAGATATAATTTAGTCGGGAATGATAGTTAATTACAGTGTGGTGTCTTGGAAATTGAAGGAAAGCTCAATGACTTTTGGATGGCTGAGCTCCAAAAGCAAGCCGTTTCGCCGTCCATCGAGGGATGAGGCTGATGTGGATCCATCTCACCTCCCAACTGGAATCCCTTCTTTCCGGGAGATCATGAACCCTAAAATGGATTCTGGATATCTACGACTGGTACCGGTTTTTGTTGGAGTTTATCCTGATAACAGCCAAAACTATTGACGCGATTTTCAAATTTGACTTGGAAAGTGTACCGGTTCTCATGGAATGGAATCATGTTTTTTTCGGTAATTCGGACTCATATATAAAACTTCTTTTTATATGTGTTCCCTTTTTCATGTAACAGCCCAATTGCATCAAATTCATCTGATCTCAACTTGTGAAGAAAACTTGGATTAGCTTTGGTTCAACTGAAACTTGATAAAGATCTGACCTTATTATATATAAAATTAATAAAACTTTATGTATGGTAGTCGATTAATATGATTTTATATACGATACATAACCATTTGTGGTCTTTCTTGTGCTTCACTAAATGTTTTCTGTGGTTGTAGACCCGAAAGTGAGACAATCAATCCCTTCAGTGGCTAGTTTTCAGGACACCAGAGAAAGTGTTTCAGTGACACTTTAATGGTAGACCCTTTGACGGTATTAAAATAGTGACACTGAAAGATTTTCAGTGATGCTATCGCTATTCCACACTTGCGTTGTTATAGATTAAAGAGCCATTGAAGGACATTTAGTGACATTCTCTAAAAGTTTCTGGGGATTTATTATGGCATGGAAGAAGTTCTATTGAAATGCTTTTCTATGGCACTACGAGCATTTTCTATAGCATTTTGAGAACGTCACTGGAGTACTTTCTGTGGCCAATAGAAAATGCCATTGCTCATTTATAACTACACTTCTTTTACATGTCAGTATTGATATTTTATAACAAGTTTTACAGACTCATTCCATGTCATATCTGTAAGCCATTATTGGTATGTTACAGCAACTATTGAACATGAGTAAAGGCTTTGATGGTAAGTTAAAGAATGCCACTGGAAACCTTTATGAAAAATGTATAATATTTTGTTGGTAATATAGAGAGAACTGCTATAAAAAAATGATGCATCCAAATATGTAATATAATACAAAATCGCATGCACAAACTCATATAGTTACACTTTGGTGTAATAGCAAGAAGAAAACCTGCACGGTTTCTTCTACAACAATGCAGAACTCAATAGTCTAAAAGAGACACAAATAAAGACAATGACAAGGTCTGGATCTTCTATATATAGTGGCTAAAAATGGATCTTGTTATGCCGCCGCAAGATCTACTTGAACTCTTGGGTGAATTCTATCATTAAATGATCATGCGCCTTGAATTGGGATCTGCAAGTGCATGTTGGTGTTCACTGAACTCAGCAAGTGCAACTCCTCCACAGTGATGGAGCAAGAGAAATTTTTTGGAGGGGGCACCCTTCATACATTTACATAAGGAACACTCATATATAAATCATACCAAATATGTATAAGATATTAATTAAAAGTAAAGGAACCTTGAGGGGTTGGTGTGGGCAAACTGCCCACACAAGCCCATATGTAGCTCTGCCTCTTCTCTTCGAGATCCCTATCTTATCTTTGCACTTAGCTTCTTCCTTTTTTATTTAATTTTCACCTACGCATTCGAGAATCAAAGAAACCAGAGTCGACTAGTGGATCCATAAGAATATATTAATGTTAAGTCAACAAACCTGTTTGAGTGGAGGTTTCTGTTTGCAGGCTAGTGAGTGACTAACATTAGCAAGCAGATTCTTTAGTTTGGTGACTGCAGTTTCTAACCCAACATTCCTAAATGATTGCAGTATAGTCTTGAGTTCCACAACCGGAATTCAAATATGTCTGTTCATTACACCTTTATAGATCATTTCGTAAAATGGAACATTATATGAGATTGTTGTAGATTCATGGATTCTTAGTTTTAATTTTCAAAATTTTTGAGGTAGATTCATAGAGTGTACTGCCAAATGGTCCCTTGGGGGAAACAAGAATATGAGAAGAGTGGTACACTTCCCTCAATTCTTTTGTGGTTATCTTCTCTTCGTTAAGAAAAAAATTCTGCTGTCAAAAGCTACATAGTTACTAGATGATGTTGTCAAAAGCTACATAGTTACTAGATGATGTAATGCACACATTAACATATATGTGGTTTAGCGCAAATAAAAGGTTCACCATGTCCTAGAGATGGCTCCTTGTGCCTTGGCTGCAGGGAGAGGCGATTGAGTCGTGTACACAACAAAGTATGCACGAAAAAGGGGAGTAGGTACTTTTGAAATTTTTTATAAAGTAATGGTCATTTTTTAGATTTTTTCACTTTTTCACAATCTTTTTTTACCCTTTTAAAAAATCTCTTTGCTTCTAGTTACGCCAGAATCCCCCCTTCTTCATCTCCCCTCTCTCTCACAGGCGCAGCGGATCTTGGCGAGCTGTTGTCTTCCCTAGCGGTGGTTCCACTCGCTTTGAAACGGTGGAGGCAGGTATGCAATTCGAGATTCACACTATCCCTCTCAATCTCTCCCCGTCTATGTAAAACGCCCATTTTTTTGTTGATCGACCATCGCCCATTTTCATTTTTCTTGTTGATCGAGCCCATTTTTTATTTGGTGTATCATTTCCTTCCTGCAGGTGATCTTTAAATATTGATTTCAGACTCTTGAAAGCTACAGTACAAGCAGAGTTCATCAGGTACCATCTTCTTCCTGTGTCTTCGTTTGTTGCTTGTATCGCTTCCTACCTGTGCCTGTAACTTAGTGTGCGATCTTAAATTGGGGAAGGTTGGTTTGTGCTTGTCAATAAAGGCCACCATCTGACAGAATGCTAAGCTGCCTGATGAGGTGGTGACCAGGCTGCTCGGGAGGGAAGGGAAATTGGGCAGCGTAAGTAAAATATGTTGGTGGTAGAAGTCCAATATATCTCTTTAGGGACTATAGAGTGTGTTTCGAAAGTTCAGTGCGTTTCCGTCGAAATATTCAAACTGGGAGAGCCATCCTATAAATCTTTCAGGAGAAAAGGAAATGCAAAAAGGAAAGGGGAGTTAGGGCAGTATCGCTGACTCCCTCACTGTCGTTCCTGTCTCCTTCCTCGATATCCCTGCTCTCCCTCTCTCCATTGGCCTGCATTCTCCAATGGTCGTAGGCGGCGTCGTCCTTTAACTCTCTTTATCTCTCGGTTGTGGCAGATCAAGAAATGACATTGGATGCAGCAAAATCTGGCCTTGCCCAAGCCTCCGCTTAAAGCTAACAGACCTGGCGACTGGCAGGTCTTTGCTCTCTGGTATTCGAAGACCCTCTACCTCTGTAATATTTTTTTGAAGATAATTACTGAAACTCTTGCTTTGCCTATGTTAGTCTGCAGTTTGTGGCGACTTCTATGTTTCAGTGAGCCTTTGACTTTTTTTTTATGTGGCTTATTTTGAGAATTCTTTTTATTTGGACTGATATGTTTTCTGAAAATTATTTTGAAGCTTATTTGATTAGGAATGAATCTGTTTCACACGGCTTTTATGTGAGTTAAATGTTGAACTGCTTATGTCAAAATCATATGTATGAATTTGTTCTTTATGTGGTTCTTTGGATTATTTTGATTGAAATTTAAAATTTAATCTGTTTTATCTTGTCCTTTTGAAGCTTATTTAAATCATGATGGATTACACGAGGACTCGTTCTCAGCAACTTTAACAAGATTGAATTTGAGATCAGGGTTTACTTGTATTTGATGGCATTGTACATGTCTCTTATAAAATGAAGACTCGTGAAATGCAATTGAAATCGGTGTTACATCTTATCAACTCACTTCCGTGAGTTCTTTCATGTTTTACATGTATTTCACAAATGTGGTTTTGTGTACAAATTTTTTGTTTCGTTAATGGCTATGTTTGACATGGGTTGCACATTGTTATAAATGGCTATGTTTCATTAACAAATTCATTTGGCTGTTTTGTGTGTGTGTGTGTGAGAGAGAGAAAGCACGTACGGGTTACTTTGTAACTTATGCTTCCAATAGAAGGGTTTCCATTTCTTCATCTTCATTACATCCTCATTTTCCTTCTCATACTGTTGCAAGGAGAATTCAGAATTTGCCAAAATGGTTTATCACCTTCAGAAGTCTATTTGCCTTCAGCTGCATTAAATTGAAGAAAGGAACTATCCCAGTCTGTGCAGGCAGAAATCCAGTTACTGATCACTGAGCAAATTTCTTACTGGACACCGAGGATTTAACATAGGCATCATCATCATATCCTCTCCTTTTGCTGCACAGTTGGCAAACCCAGCAAGTTGACTTGAGAATGTTTGAATAATCTCAGAAGCCGATTCTGGACTCTTTCATTCAACACCAGTTCTAATTATTATTCTTCATCAAATTTGTAGTAAAAATACATTCAGAATGTTTATAACCTGACCCAGACTATTTGCTGACCCATGACCCAGGAGTCAGCGAATCCAATTCTGATTCATGGCTTTGTCAACTCTGCTGGAGCTGGTGCTGGTAAACAAGCGAAACATGGAAATCCAATTCCTTTTCAAGGATTATGAACTTTAGATGTTCTTCACTTGATCTTAGCCAAAAGGCCGAGAGAAATTCTTACTCATCTGGTAGACATAGAGGGTGATCTGATTAAGCACCAGGCATCTTCGTTCGTTATCCTGCTGAATCCCGTCATTAAGAAGTATAATTTGATTATTGGGATGTCACATAATAGTCTTCATTAATTATTTTCTTTAATGAATAGGGATGTGCCTAGGTCTAAGTAAGCCTTTTATACTTACTAATCAAGATGAAATTCTAACCACATATATCTAACCACTGAATCCTCTCATTCAAACAGAAAACCGGTAGAGAACATAGGAGCTCGAACACACAGCATGGTTCCTTCTCGGCTTCTTCTCCTGGGTGTCATTGGCCATTCAAGTTCAGTACTTGAATGAAAATTAAGATTGCTAATCTCAAAGAAGTGCTTTGATGTGAATTTTAACCCAAAGGTTCCAAGCTACCAAATGGATAGGGATCTCAGTGGGCTGGACAGGATCACAAATATCATAATCCTTTTGAATTTAATTCAAGTTGTTGGATTCCAGAAGAAAAACCGATGGGGTTAATAATTTTGTATGGATGTTGTACGAATCTAATAAATATCTGATTATCACAGGCATCCCAATTCAATTACATATAAAATTTTTGATATGGTATTGTGTTTTGTTTTATTTCATCAAAATCTGGTGCCAAGTCAAGTGGAGCAAACGAAGGTTTCTTCTCGTTTTCACCTGCATGATCACGGATCTTCAAGGGGATAAGCATCGTCGAAGCTGCACGGCCAACGATATTATTCGTCTCACTTGCGCTTTTGCTCGAGCAGGACAAATATATCTCTAGGGTTTATAAATTGTAAGGTGCAAGATGAAGAGAACTTGAAAGGTGAAGCATGGATTTCAAATACAGCCAGTAAGGAAGAAAGCCATTTCACCTGTCTAAGTTTGGCATGAACCTGCCACAAAAGGGAATGCTGCGGAGTGGAGGCAACAGCCTTCATCTTCTCCCCTCCCTCCCCTGAGACAAAAAGTTTCTTCCCAAAAAGAGAGAGAGAGAGAGAGGAGAAAAACCCTATTTGAGTTACATTATGAAATGCAAATGAAAGTGAAGGAAAATGAAAGTACCTCACCCGCAGAACAAGAAGCATTCGTGAAATTGGATGAAAGTACCTTATCAGAGCACTTCGGCTGCATAATCATTAATCAGCAGCTCCTCTACATCAGAAAGATAAATACGAAACCTTAAGAGGGAATTTGGTAATAAGAACTTTATGTTCTTGGAACACATGTTATCATATTATCTAAAAATATCATGTTTTTATTGTATGAAACACAATGTGATTACGAATATCGTCTTTACATTTAGTAATAGAGTGCTCAACATAATCACACCATGTTTCTTGAAACAAGAGGATGATATTGTTTTTGAAACATGAATTCCAAGGACGGGATCCCAAAGCAAAATTAACTGGATCAGCCATCGGCGAGGGCGTCTTTGGCTTCCTTGCTTTAGCCACTTGATGCTCAAGTGCATGCTAGGCATAGGAGCTGCGCGAAGAAATAACAAAGAAAAGGTGGCAATGCAAGTGCATGATCAGCATACTAGCTGCAAAATATGATCTTCTTCTTACCAAACGCTTTCTAAGAGGTCAGCTACTGAATCGAGTGATGATAAGGTGGGGTGGAGAGGTGGAAAAGAAGGTTAGGTAAGGTTGAATCTTTATGATGAAGGAAGAAGGCAGGTCAGAATGTAGGTACATCATCCAATTATCATCCAATTATGAGTGTACGAGGTACATTAAAGGAACGAAAGAACTAGAAGGAAAGATTACAAGGAAATTGGCATGCAGAAAGGAAGCCCCACTGTGATTTCATGTTCCATAAAACTTTGTATTCTCAACATGGTTTGCAAACTCAATGTGAAACAAGTCCTTGCCATTAAATCTTCCTAGTAAAAATCATAAAAACATAGAAACTATCCATCTTTTAGGAAAATCTGCGAAGCTATATATATATATATATATATATATATATATATATATATATATATATATATATATATATACATGACAAAGAACTTGACTATGGATGCAGTTACAATGGACCAAATGTCTGTCTCGTACCTTATGTCCTTGTCAAGATTGTAGGTTTAATAGGTTTTAGCCTGCCTCTAAGTTATTGCAAGCCATTAAAATCCATTAAACCAACAACTCTGAAGAAGGAATTAAACATATTTCTATCACAGAAAAGGAAGGGATTTGTGTTGACATGTTTCTAAGGAGACATATCAACCACTTGCTTTCCCATTGAAGTAAATGATTGTAACAGGCCTCTAACTCTAAAGACTATAGAATCAAGCACATGCACCTAGAGTGGTCACAATGGTGTGGTTGCTGAAGTGGCCAACCAATTTTTAGCCTTTAAAATGGTTTTTTTTTTTTTTTTCTTTCAAAGTTGTAAATGAGGAGGTCTTGGTGGTGGCCATAGGGAAAAACAAGCTTTGTTTGTATTAAAATCAGGGTTGGAGCTAGCATTTTTTTTTCTTAAGAACAGTTCCAAGATTTTCATGGGGCCAATACTATATTTTTCAATATTATACTGAGGTGGAACTAGGGCTGCACTCGAGCTGACTTGACTCAAAAACTCAAGCTCAAGGTCGACTTAAAAAACTTGGCCTCGAACTTGGTTTGAACTCAAGTCGAGCTTCATAAAACAGGCTCGAGCCCAACTTGCTTAACTCGTCGACTTGTTTAACTAATTAAACTATAACAAACCGGTTTTATGTAATCGAGTCAAACCAAGTTTAAACTAGTTGAGTTCTTATGGCTCGAACTCGACTCGTTCAACATTTCAAGTATAAATTTGAACTCGAGCTCGAGTAGAGTTTTTGCAAGCGAGTTCCAGTCAAGATGGAGTTATCTCGACTAGTTGCTATCATAAGTAGAAAGTCTATGCTGTCTTTAGTAAACTTTTAAAATTACACAAGACCCCCTTTTGTCACCTTCTTTTTGTTTTAGTGCACTGTGTCCAAAACTCTAGGGCTGCCATTCTGACACCAAATTAACTCAATAAAAATCAAGCTGTAATAATGTTTTTTTTTTAAAGATGAGTGGTTCATTCCACTGCCCCTAAAAGAGGCCACTGGCCCTCCTTAAAGCTGTAATAATGTTGGTTCACCTCCCCTTATGCGTGTAAAAAACTTAGTGTACTTTATAGCATTGAGAAGGACTAAAAACTTGTCATTATATCCAATTTGAATTTGATATACAATCGAATTAGTATGGAAAAATTCAAAAAATATATAAAACAAAATGTATATCTGGCCAAATGAGAAATCAGATTAGATTTTAAAAATGACATTTGATTGGATTCAAAATGGATTTAGTCTTAAACAAATATCTTATATCCAATGGCCTTATTTTTTGAAATTAGCCTCTTTTGGTTCAAAATTCAGATTTGAATTCAGATGTGAATGTAAAAATGGGATTTAAATCGTGAAAACAGATTTCACAATCAGATATAATTTTTCTTCATTCTTATGTAAATCTGAATTCATCCTAAGAGTTTATCTGATTTGGATTTGATCTGTTGACATCCTTATAAAAAGTGTTTGATAATCTGGCCCACTGGCCACCAGGTAGCTTGTGAAGAGTGTTTCATTTTCTTTAGGGGTACTTTTGTCTATTTGAAAAGTATCATTTTTTTCCCGTTGTTTCTTGTTTTTTATCTAAAACTGTTACTTTATTTTTTGTTCCCTTTTTCTCTAAGAAAGTATTTTGAACATTTGGCACCCAAGCATTCAACCTCCTTGGTAGTTATTGTTCGTTTGAGCCTTGAGGAGGGTTAGATAATGTTTGAATTTTCTTTTTCGGCCTTCCCAAATAAGAACGGGCAAAAAACCGGCAATGTAGTTTGATGTAGGCAAATCACGTTATTTATACATGTTTAGCTTCTTAATTTTTATTTATTTATATAGAAGCAAACCTTAAAGTTTAAAACTTTAATCTCCCACTTCTAATCCTAAAATGTCTGCCGGGACAGAATCCATTGCCTGAATGGTTGTGGCAGCTCTCCAGCCTTAAGGCGTTGGCATTATCTAACCTTACGGATGCAAGAAGCTTGCAGAGCAAATGGCAGAACTTGAAGCAACTAGAGAGCTTGTATATAAGAAAATGTCCTGAGCTCAGTACCTTCGATAGGTTCCTCACCGAACCACAGAAGCAAGATGACGAAGCTCTAGACCAACAGATAACACAGTTGTCCGTTCCCCCAAAACTTGAACTATTGGAGATCAGAGATTGTCCCAGATTAGCGTCGTTGCCTAGCTGCCTGCAACACATGGGCCAATTGAAGTACCTAACACTCAAGAGGTTACGGGACTTAAGATCTCTACCGCAAGGGATCACCAATCTCCACAAACTTGAAGTATTAGAAATTGAAGATTGCCCGAAAATCAGTTCACTGCCAGTGGACCTGAAAAGTCGGTTAGGATGGAGACTCATCATCAAGAGTTGTCCTGCAGTGGAAGGCTGAGTAGCACAGAAGATAGAGATAAGAGGTGTGTTTCAGATCTATTTTGTCTCCTTCATTCTTTTTTTTTTTTTTATGGTCTTTCTTTTTTCAGATGTTCATTTAGTTTTAATTAACAAGAGCTAAGCTTGTTATATATCTAGTAGCGATTAATTTTCAAATAAAAGCAATTTTTACTATAAGTCAAATTGACCATTCTTAGGCTGTAAGCATTAATCTATCGAAATCCTTAAATACAACTGAAATCAGCTTAAAATCCTAACAAAATTTTACTATAAACAAATGTTTTTTCTCCCTCTCTCTCCGTCTCTGTCTTCTTCGTCCTTTGTCGTCTCCTCTCTCTCTTTCTCACCGCCGCAACTCCACCACCATCGTGGCCTCCCGCCGTCGCCGCAGGTCGACCACCGCACCGCCGCAACCCTTTGCCTAGGGTTCCAGGAAGGAAGAAGCGGAAGGAGGAGAAAGGGAAGCAGAAGAACGAGTCCCCAGCGGGCCTTCCCAAAGGATCCACACCAAGGAGTTCATCCGAGTGAAGAGGGTCAAGATTAAGAACATATATCAGGAGTAAGTTATATGTCTTCAACCAAAAAAAAAAAAATCTATCAAAGTAATATTTGGCCAAAGTGCATCCCTTTGGAGATGAAATTGTACTGCTTGAAAATAAATGGGGGGAAGATGCTAACAAAATTTGGCAAGGCAACTGGAGGAAAAACTGTGCAGCTTTTTTCATGCATTGAGGCCAAAATTTGAACACAAGTTACAAAAGATAGCCAAAGCTTGCCTCGTGGCATAAAATGGCAGGTGTTTGACCCAATATCAGGTTCCCAAGCAAAAACAGAAACGAGGAAGAACAAAAGAAATAAATGTTCTTGTGAAGATAATGTCTAATAGAAGGGGAAGAGGAGTCTGAAAGAAGAAAATACTCGGGATTCTGCTACACTTCCCAGTTCAAATGGAGGAAAACCAGTGCTTCACTTTCCAAAAGGCAGGCGTTTACATTTCATGAAGGAAAGGAGTCCCAGCAGCACTAACAAGAACATCAGGAAGAACGAATTTCTCTACAATTAGATGTCCCTTTAGCAGCAATAATGTCATGCACAAATAAGAACAGACTGCCCCTGCAGCTTCAACTACTTAACTAGGAAAACTCTTTGTGAGAAAGTTGGACCTAGACTACTGCCATGACTATTTTTGAACATATATATATATATATATATATATATATACCATGACTATTTTTGAACATTTCATTCAAAGCTTAATATATATATATATATATATATATATATATATATATATATATATATATATATATATATATATATATATATATATATATGTGTGTGTGTGTGTGTGTGTGTGTGTGTGTGTTGGTCTGGTCTTTCAACATGCGTGTGCACGTGTCAGGCCAGAGGAATTTGAATGGCTGAAGAAGTTTATGTTTTTGTGTGTGTGCTTATATATATAGAAAAACTCCAACCTCTCTTAGCACACCGCCAGTTGCAATAATCACGTCTGCCGATGTAATTTCCGGAAAGAACTCAGATGGAACGAGGATTTTGGTTCCTCTATATAGAGGATTTGTGGAGAAATTCTCAGCCTCTGTGATTAATCAATCTTTTTGATGCATTGCATTAGAAGAAGGTTGTGATATATACATATATATATTCTAATGCGATACATCAACGAGAGTGATTAAACACAACAAAACGACAACTGACCTAAGCAATCTGATCTAAACAGATGTTGTCTACTTCGTTTTTTTTTTCCTCACTTCCGCTCTCGCTAATTTTGGTTTCCCTCCCTTCATAGACTTCCTTCTGTCCTCTTCCTCCTCCCGCCTGTGCCAGACCAGGGACGTTGCCGGCAGCATCCCCCATGCCATTGGGGCCCACCGGTGGATTATTCCACCCATCGTTTGTTTAACAAAAGAGGGGAAGAGGGATTGTTCCCCCATTGAATTTTTGCTCAAAAAACTATTGTAAATAAAACATAAACACGTTAATATGCTTATAAAGACTATTGTGATGTAAGATTCCACTTGTTTTAATGAAAAATGTTGATCTTTTATTATCATGTCATGGGGGCCGTTCATCTTTTCAATTATAAAAGAACCATTAAAGTCTAAAAAAATGATCAACTTAGTATATATTTTGCATCAACTTATTCTTAAGATCATATCAATAAGGTTAGAGTGCAAAAATAGACATCTTAAAAATCAAAGCATCTAATTTTTATCTCTGACCTAAGTGTCTACTTTCCACCAATGAATATATATATATATATATATATATATATATATATATATATATATATATATATATATATATATATATATATATATATATATATAACTGAAATTCTTTAATCATTCAACACTAACACATAACAGATAATTCAATCCATATTTGTGTGGGAAACTGGAGATCCAGACCAATGTTATTAAGTGTAATGAGGCAAAGCTAATGCGCTAAGCTTTGTGAAGCAACGTGTAGCCTTGTGAAGCGTAATGAAACACAAGTATGAGGGAAAAAATTTGTTTAGTATATAATATTGATAATAAAAAAATAAGTATGTCCTGTTTTAGTATATAAAATGATAAGAAAGTTTACTATTACAAAAACGGTTTCGCATATAACATTTATAAAATATAATGTAAAAATAATTTTGTCGTGTTTTAGTATATAACAACATTAAATAACAAGGTCCTCCTCTCGCCGTAATGGGCATCATCACTTCCTCTGCAAGGCCGCCATGATCAGCAGGATACAAAAACTGGAGACTTTCCATCAGTCTTGCCCAAAGGTGGGCGTCGGATCCACCCCACCCAGCCCGTCCGGTTTGATAATAAATTATTTTAATTATAAAATAAAATTTTATAATATAAAATATATATAATATAAAATATATATTTAATAATAAAATATTTATTACAAATTTAAAAATAAAAAAATTTTAAAACTATTAACAAGTCAGATCAGGCCGGGCCAAACCCACCCGGGCCGCACCAATTCAGGCCCGGGCATCGGGTACCCGGCCCGTGGCCCAGGCCTACTGACAATATCACAGGGAGGCACTGTACTTGAGTCGGTGTTGGCTGGACGATCCCCTTGGCCTTAAGCTTTTTCAAAATCAGGCCCAGGAGACGCGTATCCATCAAGTTCACCGGCATGGGGACATCCACGCCCTTCACAGTATGTACAATTGCTCCATATCGCCTCCAGCTCCTTTTCCGACAGACGGCGGAAAGGAAGAGATGTCTTCTACCCGGCCTTCATCGGCAACATATACTGACATGAGGGTCTGCGGATCGAACAGCATCTCAATCATCTCCATCCCTTGCTGAACGAGTTGCTCGATGGGACCAATCTCTGTTAACAGCTTCTTGAGCTAGGAGGTGTGATAAGGCAACTGGGAGAGGAGTTCGATTCATCACACAAATCTTCAAAGGTTGCACTTAAGGACATACAAGGTAAACCTCATGCTTGTATATTATAAACGATGCCAAATGCACCCATGGTTGATCATGGTCGACTAATCAAACTAAATTACCTCTAAACCTTCTCAATCTTTAAATGCATAAATAAACTGAGCCGCCAGATCAGACTTGATCCCGTAAATGAAGAGAAACTTTTATGTTCATTGCAGCTAATTCAGCAGCCAAATATCTGAAAACAAACGGCATGGCTACAGTTTCCATTCCTTTACTAGATTTGCATGATTTGCAGAATGCCTTCTTCGAGTAGCTTATTGCTGGGGAGAGCACAGCAAGTGGTTTCTCAGTGATCTTCTTTTGCTGGACAATAGATGCAGTAAGAAGACTCCCACATAGAGAACATACGTCAGCAATATGGTAATCAGAGCACGTATGGAGCCTATCATGCAACAAATATGATGCACCATGAGCAAGTATTGAGTCACGCTCCATCTCACCAAAACGAATCCCTCCGCCGATCTTCCTTCCTTTAAGAGGTTGCCTGGTCTGCTGGTTAATGGGTCCAGTGGATCGAACCTTCATTAAATGGAATCATTTTATGATTAGATCGATCTTGTAGTAATGTTACAACGTGCAGCTTGACAGATATAGAAAAGCAATGAAACCACTACAGAAGTGAAGCACAATAGAAATGAATGTAACTTGTCACTTAAAAGCAAAAAACGATAAAATCTATTTGAACCGGCTACATAAATTTGAACAAACGGCCCACATGATGATAATCATTACTTCAAAGGAAATCTCTATCTCTATGATTACCTGAAATTTGTCGGAAACCATATGCCGTAGACGCTGGTAGTAAACTGGACCCATAAATATTTCACATGTGAGTTCAGTACCAAGAACTCCACTGTAAAGGACCTCAGTTCCATGATAACTGAAACCGTAAGAGGCGAGCAATGGTCCATATTCTTCAATAGGTGTACTTGACACTGGTTTCTCACCATCCACTTGCTTCAACAATCCAGAAAAGGGGGTTGCATCAACAAAAGTTCCTTTCAGGCTACCACCCTGCCATAAACAGCCATAAACAGCAGGAGACAGGAATAAGGTCAGTTTTAAAACTTGAAGGGTATCTACCATCCACCAATATACTGTTCGAGGCATGAATCCCCCGCATTCAGGAGGTGCATGTTCAACCTTCTGATACACACCTTCAGGAGGGAAAGAGGGCGCATGTTGCATGTTACAGACATGCTGACTGACCAATGTATTATGGAATTTATCTAGATCAGTGGATAAATGAGTTACGAGACCGTCACACCAAGACATACAACAAACTTTTCACGTATCAGTTGTATAAATTAAAGAGTAGACATTATGCAAAACAATATTTTATATGCCTCCTAAAGTTCGAGATCTTGATTTTGGTTGGCATGCATTCCCTGCAAAATACAGATACTCAAAAGCACCCCAAAAAAACAGTGATAAAAAAAAAAATTCTAAAAAAGTGGTGCTTGAGAGGCCATGAAAATTATCAAAAAATAAGGAATGTGAAGAGGAAATCTAGAAAGAAGTACTTGAAAAGGGCCAAGCAATTGAAATAATCGACCAATTAACTTTTACAATTACAATCTGATGGCTAAACTGGGAGAGATGTAAATGAAAAAAGCAGTAAAATGAGATGCATTATTCTGGTCATGCATATAAGCTAATCATCAGTGCACTTATCCTTTACGTTCATATGCACATATAGCTCATGAGATTGCATCATAAAAATAACGTACAGCTTAAACATCCAATCTTCAACCTCATAAAGTTATAACCACCAAGATAAAAATTCTGTGGTATCCATATGAACCTATGTTAAGCGTCAAAAAAGTATAAAGTCTCTATAACAACAGGTGTATGAATAAATTATTTGTTACGCATGCATATGCTTTACATATAATTGGTTAAATACAAAAATGTGTTTATCAATCAACTAAATTTAATCAGGTCTAGCAGAAGCATCTTCTCATACCTTTGCAGCTATGGATTCCAAAAGCATAGCAATTGTCATCCTAGATGGAAAAGCATGTGGGTTGATTATGAGATCAGGTCGTATTCCTGTTACTCCTGAAAAGGGCATGTCAACGTCTGGCCACAATTGAGAACAGACACCCTTTTGTCCATGTCTACTACTGAACTTATCACCAATCTCAGGCTTTCTAGGGCGACGTAGACGAATGTTTACCTGCATTGGAAAGTTGTAAAGAACATGCCCGTGAAAACAACAGAAATGATTTTTGTTCTGAACGTAACCTGGATCAATCTGGATGTCAAGGGGAGTAAGACCACATTATTTAATGACAGAAGAAAGTGTGTCCAGCTTCAGCCACACGAGAAAAGACCCATTTGCAGGTTTCTTGAACTTGCAATTTTAATATCACGACTGATAAAATTAACTAATACTGATAGCTTCAACAATTGCAATCGGAGTTTGCTAAATCAAAGTTAAAACAATACAGTGAAGAAAATGTTTCTCTCTTAATTCGTAATGAGAGAGCTGGTCAATAAGCTAAGAATTTATTCTAAAACTGACACAAGTTTCTGGTCTGGCAGAATTCAACCCACCCCTTATAGTTCATGTTTTAAAAAGGGCTAGGAACCAACGGAACTGTAATTAAGAAATCGACCTTTATAAAGCCCTTGAGCGTCATCAATACATCAATACAAGATTATTTTAGTCCTCCCATATAGGGCATTATACTAATGATATGAATGCCACATAATAACTAGATTAGGTACTACAATGTGCTTTTCTCCCATAGCCTCAAATGATTTAGCATAGGAAACAAACAAAAATGCAGTGCCAACATCTTGTCATGGTCTTGGAGGGAATTAACAGGGCTCCAAAAAGGGCCAGTAAACTAAGGATGCTACATTATTGCCATGGTTTACCAGACCGGTGCCTCCCATGGCCCAAATAAACGAACCACATCATGGTCTTCAGTGATTTGGCCTTTTCCTAGCAGCAGAATAAATCTAACTTTTACAGCTTGCTCATGTTTATTGAGGGTATAGACCTGTTTGTACATGACTTAGTAGTTAGTACTTAGTAGCTCACTACAAGCAAAACTGAGCCTGGAGTCATAATGAACTTACCATGAGCTGGCTCTGTTTATGAACTAAGTTATTTTTCGAATTTTGAGCCTTGACAAATTTATATGTACATATAATATTGAATAAGTCTAGCATCGGACCCAGTGGAAAAAACTGGCTTGCACAGATTGGGACTTGGAGATATTATGCTGCCACTTTTTTGGCTAAGGAATAGCTCACGTTTTTCTTTTATCTTAACATAGCAAAAAGGGTGAGGTAAGCTGCTATACACTAATTATTCCACAGCCAAAAAGCTCAACATCAGATGACTTTTCTTTTCCTAATTGTGCATTTCTGGTTAATTACAAGCACACAATGTCGCTTTGAAAGTGACCAGGTTAACACCAGCTGCTAACAACAGTGCTATCCATGCTATTTTCGAGCCTGTGATAGTCCGAAAAGTAATCAAGAAACTTATTGCCGATACTTTCTCAAAGTCACTGCCCACACATAAAAACACTTTCAGCTGTCATAGATACTAAATTCCTAATTTTTGGCTAACCTAGATTGCCTACAAAATAGGTTGTCAGGATTGGAAGTCAAACACAAGTTGTTTAAGACCCTAAAAGATTTACATGGGACTAGTCAGCTTGACTAGGTCTAAGTCACTTGACTAAATAAATAAATACAGGTCTTTATATGAAAATACATAGAAACACACACATAGGTCAAGGATTGAAGGGGTGACCAACAATTAGGCTGAATAATTGACTAGTCTGACCAACTAATCGCCCGTTTGAAACACAGGTCAGTTGATACCCAACTCTATCGAGTAGTTGAGAATTTGACAACTAAGCCTAGAAAAGCAGATTTGAATCAGCCTAGAAAAGAAGAATGAGATCTTAAGGCAAAAGTTAAGGCTCTCAGTTTGCAGGTCATGGTGACTATAACAGTAAACTCAAACCCAGCCTAGGAACTACTAAAAGAATAAGATGCTTACTGATGCGTGTAGCTTTTGAACAATAAACTAAACTCAACCATCTCTACAAATAAAAATTTCAAGGTCATACATATGCTGCTGATAAATTGAACGCAGTAAAGCAATAAATACCCTTTGCAAATTGTTCTTCGAACTTGCTCCATCTGCAACAACATAATCAACTATAACAGCTTCCGAACCTTTAAGCTTGGTTAAGTGTGTTCTGTTTGTTACAGTATTGTAGGTGGAATAATATGCTTCATCTGGATTAATGATCTGCAAAATGCAACAGCACTCAGGATTTTTTTTAAAAATCATTAAGAAACGAGGTGACGGTTGCAAACAATAAAAACCAACCTGACCAATATATGGAAGACCATCTGAATCAATTAACATCTTTGCAGACTTATCATTGTTATTTCGTGCAAATAATTTTGGTACATGATCTTTTCTTCCATGTGTATTGGCCAAGTCCACTGTTTCTCGCTGCAAATTAAAAATAGCAAAAAGATAAGTAGTAGCAGAAAAATAAACAGAAGTGAAAAGGAAATATATGAACATCCACATCTCAGCAGAAATTTTTAGTTCAGAGTGTCAGATTCCTGGATTTATTTTATACTGGCAGTTTGAATTATATGCAAGAACCATCAAGGGAAATTGTTCCAATAAGGATGTTCTAATATACAATATAGAAAAAAATTCTAACCAAACCAAAGGATAAGTTTGCAACCAAAGTATAACCAAGTACCAACTTGTAGGGTGGGAAAAATATGGTGGACCTCTACTGGTACTACGAGTTTTCTTAA
Source organism: Nymphaea thermarum (assembly GCA_011799765.1). Lineage (NCBI taxonomy): Eukaryota > Viridiplantae > Streptophyta > Magnoliopsida > Nymphaeales > Nymphaeaceae > Nymphaea > Nymphaea thermarum. Next base: position 78,482 of record JAANDH010001134.1, read on the forward strand.
TTTGGAGCAAAATGATCAATGGTTTATTCACTCTGGGACTCTAAGATATCACACTGGGTGTGGGTAAGTTCGCAAACTTTAAATTCTGGGAAAGCAATGCTGCAACAATAGATTATACTAAATAACTCATTACATATTGCAGGAAATGTTCTCCTAGCTGTAATTCCAAACCTATTGAACCATTAAATATTCTTAGCTCCCCTCTTTGTATGTTTTGTGAAACATTTCACACAAAAGGAATATATGCTCAAGGGTGCATAAATCTTCAAGGAGATTCCAATGCAAAAGTCTCGGTGTTCATCTTCAAAGTCTCTGTGAAAGAAGTCTTTCAAATAATTCTATTATTTGGCATAGTAGATTTGAGCTATTGCAGCTGCAAGTTTATTGAGCAGCTCATCTCTAGAAATTGATTTCTAAGCCTTATTTAAAGTCAAGTTTAGAATAAGATACCACCTTCCAGTTGTTTGATATGCAAACATCACGTTATTCCTTCAGTCTAAATAATTGGGCTTCCAAGTCATTTGAGTTTACTGCATTCTATGGTTGGGGTCTTGCACCAGAAAATTCTTCTCCTGATAGTAGATAATTATGTTTCTTATTTCGGCGATTATTCTCGACAGTATCGGATATTCTTCATGAAGCAAAGAAAAGGAGGTCATTGATATTTCCAAAAATTTTGTGCTATGATAGAAAGTAATTGTTTGTCTATTTCTGAATAAAGTGATGGAGGTGAAGGGCGCTCCTCTCACAATCACATTGAATATTTAATTTTCTCCTTCTCAATCAAATTGTTTGAATGGTATCTCATACCCTCCAAAAAATGGAAGTCCTGAGAGGAAGTAGCAGTTGGTTATGACTTATGATTTATGAATGGAATTATCGTCAGAAGCCTTTCACTCCATTTTTGTCATAAACAATCTTCTCATGGAAATACTGGATATAACCCTCCTTACACTCTATAGGAGACATTTTTTAGTATCAGCACTTGAGATTTTTTAGCTGTCCTGTATTTGTCTTAGCAAGAGAAGGTAATAAATTTGAAAAATAAAGAGAATGTTTTGCAAGGTTTTGAGTACATACTTGGGCACAATGGTCTTAGATGTTATGGTATTGTACCAAAGTATCCAAATAGCAAGAAATGTTATTAATTAAAATTGCTTTTAGAATGTCAGTTCTGCAAATGGTTTACAAAAAGCGCAGAGTTGAATTGCAATTATACAAATTGCAACTCAAGGTGAAGCCGTTTACACATTAAGAAGGTGAATATTGGATACCTAATGTATCACCCAAAATAGAGGAGATTCAACTTTCTGTTACACTGGATATGAAGATGATGATAAACCATATATGAAGAAGCTGAACGTTAAAGAACAACACAAAGGCTTATGCTTGGGAATCAGAAGCAGAAACCTATGTTCACATGGGAGAAGATTACGTGTCACTGAGAAATTCATCATGGATGCTATCCTGTAGAGAAAATATACAGCTACGATAATTTTAACCTTGTCAGCCAAATCCTTTTGCAGCTATATGATAATTAAAAGAGCTCAAATTCTCATGTTTGGTAACCTAGAAAGTGTTAGGTTGTTTGAATAAGAATGGCTTGGCTTAAAGTGGACTAATAAATAAAATATAAACTTGATATAAATGGAGTCCAAACCCAGACTCGATAGAGATGTATTTCTCTATATATGGTATGACTGTGTCATGTATTATTATATTGCTGCTTATATTGCAAGGTGTCATCGCTTTCTGATGTAGTAAAAAAAGATATAAATTAGAAAAACATTAAATCATAATTCACATTTGTGTTCATAATCATTCAACACTAGGGGTGGGCATCGGGCCGGCCCGGTCCGATAAGGGCTGGCCCGATCCGGCCCGTCGGGCCGAGCGGGCAGGCCCGCCCTCCCGTCGCTCTCCCGCTATCGCCCTCCAGCTGCAGCAACGGCGACGGAGGAGGAGGAGGGGGAGGGAGTCGGAGGAGGGGGAGCGGAGAGGGGGAGTGGAGAGTGAGAGGGAATCAGAGGGGGAGCGGAGAGGGAGACGTGAAGGGAGAGCAGAGGGGGAGCGCCGGAGCGGAGAGGGAGAGGACAGCAGAGAGGGAGAGGAGCAGGGCTGGGTCCGGCCCGGGCCAAGTTTTTCCTGGCCCGGACCTGGGTCCAACCGTGCCGGCCTGGCCCGACGCCTAGGACTATTCAACACCCCCTTCATGATGGCTCTCTTTCTCATTTCTTGCATCAATCTATTTTGGTTTTATTTTGGATCCATTTGTATTTTCTCTACCATATTCTAAACAAAGAAAAGTGCATTTCAAACATGTTCTCATGCTTTAAATTCTGATAACATAGTGATTGGGAAAGAACCTGATATATATGTGCTCTACATAATCCTCGCTCCACCGATGATTTGTTCAAAATCATGGCATCCTCCATGTCGTAACTAAAAAAAATCAGAGTTAGCAAAAGAAAATACAAAACGTTTAATTAATTCATGCTGGCTGAGAATCCTACCCTGAATATGCGAGAACTGCAACAATTGCATTTGTCCCAGATGGAAATTCATCCACACAGTACTTGTTATATGAAGATGTACGCACAATTGGTGATTGTGGAGTCTGAACAATGGATTCATAGATGGCTATGTCATTAGGATGAACTGACCAAGCACAAGAAAATCTAACAGTTGCATCTCACAGTATGCCATCGGTCATCTCATAAATAAAGATGGGTAGAAGAACTAACAGAGAAAATGATTAACAACCACAAATCCCTTGAAGTAATCAAATAGGGAAAAAGTGAGTCAGCATCAATATTTGTTCAATTTATCCTGGACATAGCTTCACAAGGATAGGAATGTCTTTTAGACCCAATTGATTCTGATAAATAAATTATTTTCACCAAACACCTCACTAATTAACCTTGCAAGGATATGAAACTTTTGAGTTTGTGGCCTTCAACTGCAAACAGGGAAAATATGATATATGACTTAACCGGAATTTTTTTCAACAACTCACTCAGTTCACTATATCATGTAATGTAACATTAGCATGTTGGCAATCTGCATCACTATAAACATTGTCCTGTTAATTCTGAGAACTCAAACTTGGATAGGAGTTAAATTCGCCCTACTCCATAATTGACAATGTGGAGCATTCACATACCATTCATCTTTCATCATTTTGATACAACACAAACATGAATTTAGTTTACTGCAGTAAAAATCCCAATAGTCCTTGCATATCTTCAACAGAATTATGTATAATGAGTTGTTGACAATTTTTACATAGTTCTAATAATTGCTGAAAGAGCGAATAAAGCATAAAAATCATGCCCCTATACAGGAAAAAAAAGGGTAAACTAGTAACAGAAACATTCTACGGCTGTTCTTGTAAGATTTAGGGTGTCGAAGTATAACCCATGTCCAGATTGAGCAAAGGAAAGATAAGAGAGAGAGTAGGAAAAGAGAAATGAGGAAGGGAGGTGAGATTTACATTCTCACACAACCCATTTATAGTGATCCTTCCACACAATTTACAAGAGGAGTTACATAAGGGGTCTCTAGTTCCCAAGAGACATGACTTTTCAT